>SJYB01007996.1:6500-20960 GCA_006408585.1 Antidorcas marsupialis | reverse complement strand
TAGCGACCCCGTGGACTGCAGCCTACCAGGCTCCTCTTTCCATGGGTTTTTCCAGGCAAGAGCACTGGAGTGGGGTGCCATTGCCTTCTACCATAGTTATGGTAGATTTTACTTATTTGATTGTCCAGCTACCCTACAGAAATATAAGCTCCGTAAGAACAGATGCTTGCATCTGTTTTGTCCTGTCTGTGGTACTAAATCAACTATGCTGAGGGCAGTACCTGCCACTCCATAGGCAATTGATAAGCAGTGATAAATGAAAGGATAAATTGGAATATTTGGCTTACAGAATATTAGAATAATTTATTACATGTTCTTTAGTTTGCAGAATGTGCTCTAAAAATGTGCTTAATGATATGGAATAAGCTCTCCATATATTATTTATGTGCTCATAAATCATATACAAGTCTTTATACATTTAGGCACTTAAATAGAATACAAAAATCATTTTAAAACTTATTTGTATAGATAGAAAATAGATTGATCAATAGACTGACAGAAATAAAGATAGATTGTGTGTGGTGGGAGGAGGTACAACTAGCCTTAATATACTGTTTTTCATTTTTTCTTCTCACTAATATGATCTTCTTCTGAAACCTATCCTTCTTTCCTAGCTGATTTTTCTTACTAAAAAGTCATAACTACACATGAAACAAAAACAATACATTTTTTTTGAAAAGACCTCCATGAGACTGCAAGGAAACACAATTTAGCTGCAATGTAACTGTTTAATAAGTTGCAAACTATTATTGCTATTACAGTTATGTTAGAAATGTGTGTGTTTTATTATAAATATATTTGTTATATTAGGCTGTAGTAAGCAGAATAATGGCATTCCAAGAACATCCACATCCTCATCTCAAAGTGTGTGCTGCAAAATGGACTTTGTGAATACAGATAGTTGAGGATCTGAGATGGGGAGAGTGCCAAGTTTTCATGATCCTTAAAACTGTAAAATTCAGGACTCACATGAACAACAAATTTTAGTGAAGCATAGAAAGCTATTGGCCTAATTTGAGGGCAAATGAAGTTTGCCCAAAAGGCTCTTCCCTTCTTCCTAATGTTCTTTTCTCCAGAAGTTTTCTCTGTTCCTTTCCTGCCATAGTATTCGAGGTAGTAACTGATGCTATAACATATGAATGCATTCAGATTTTAATGCATATTTAAATGAATCTCTTACATGAAGAAAACCTTTTATGTCCAGAAGTGTTATTTCTCTTAATTACATATGTTAAATAATGGATTTTTTAAATGAGAAATTCAAACAATATATCTTATCCATAGCCAGTTTAAAAGGGATAACCCTAAAGAAGGCTTTGTTTAGAAAATACAATTTGGTTAAAAATTATATTCTTTCTTACCCAATAACAATGTGCTCTCCTATTAGTAAGAACTATAAATGCTTAATAAAAAATAGCTATAATAATAATCATAATACCTGCATTAGTTTACTATTGTTGCCATAATAAATTGCCACAAGCTTTAAAATATCCCAAACATATTATGCCACAACTCAGAAGAAAGGAAGCTAGTTTGGATTCTTTGTTCAGCTTTTTACAAGTTCATGATCATAATGTCAGCTGACTAGGACGTGTCTGCAGCAGCCTCTTCCAGTTTATCAACAGAATCCAATTTCTTACAGTTTTCTGGCTGAGCTTTCTACTTCCCTGCTGGCTGTTAGTCTGGGGCCTCCCTTAAAGCTTCCTTCATCCCATTTCACATCCTCCATCTATCTTCCAGTCATCAAGGATGTGCCAGGTTCTTCTCTTGAACCTCTCTGGATTCTCCCACTGCATCTCTCAGGCTCCAGTCTAAGGAAGGTCTTTTCTTTTAAGGGTCCCCATGGTTACACTGGATCCATCTGGATAATCCAAGGTAATCTCCCAATTTGAAGGCACAAGAGGTAATTATCAATATATCTTCAAAGTCCATTTTTCCACATAGCAAAAGATATTCCAGGGAAAGTATGCGGACACCTTTGGATGTTATTCCACCTCCTACAGCATGTAATAGGTATTAAGGGCTACGATGCACCATGGTCTGTGCTGAAGGCTCAGTGCACATCCTTTTCTTTAATTTTTAAATAGCCCTGTGAGATGGATACTTCTCATTTTCATTCTTACAGAGAAGAAACAGCAGTATTGGAGTAGTTTATGTTACCTGGTAAAGTTCAGATTAGAGTCAATTATGCTATGAGGCATGTGTTTTCCTAAAAAGCACTACATCAGGCAAAATCACACAATAAAAACCACCGGTCTGATGTGAAAGGTGTGGCAAAGGATGCAATATTCATTAGCATAGCATGGAGACATGTTAAAAAAGACAAACTGATAAAAGTGGTAGTACAGTGATAGGCATATTACATGATTAGTGCATAAAGTTTCATAAAATATGATCTTGACCATGAAAAAGGCCCTACGTTTGCTTTTGGAATTGGACATTGAAAGAGTTCTTGAGAAGCACTGGCAGAGTGTTACCTGATATCAGATAGATGATTGTGACTGCAGAGGTGCTTGGGTGAACTGAGATCTAGGAAAATGTTTGAGAGGGGTGTATGTGGGTCCCCGTTCTGCCCAGTGCAGTTTTTTGCGTTCATCTAAGGAGTACATCAAGGATGTATATTGTCACCCTGCTTATTTAACTTAAATGCAGAGTACATCATGAGAAACACTGGACTGGAAGAAACACAAGCTATAATCAAGATTGTCGGGAAAAATAACAATAACCTCAGATATGCAGATGTCACCACCCTTATGGCAGAAAGTGAGGAAGAACTAAAAAGCCTCTTGATGAAAGTGAAACAGGAGAGTGAAAAAGTTGGCTTAAAGCTCAACATTCAGAAAATGAAAATCATGTCTTCTGGTCCCATTACTTCAAGGGAAATAGATGAGGAAACAGTGAAAACAGTGTCAGACTTTATTTTTTTGGGCCCCAGAATCACTGCAGATGGTGATTGCAGCCATGAAATTAAAAGATGCTTTCTCCTTGGAAGAAAAGTTATGACCAACCAGAAGAGTATATTGAAAAGCAAAGAAATTACTTTGCCGACTAAGGTCCATCTAGTCAAGGCTATGGTTTTTCCAGTCATGTATGGTTGTGAGAGTTGGACTGTGAAGAAGACTGAGCGCCAAAGAATTGATGCTTTAGAACTGTGGTGTTGGAGAAGACTCTGGAGAGTCCCTTGGACTGCAAGGAGATCCAACCAGTCCATTCTGAAGGAGATCAGCCCTGGGATTTCTTTGGAAGGAATGACGCTAAAGCTGAAACTCCAGTACTTTGGCCACATAATGTGAAGAGCTGACTCATTGGAAAAGACTGATGCTGGGAAGGATGGGAGGCAGGAGGAGAAGGGGAAACAGAGGATGAGATGGCTGGATGGCATCACTGACCCGATGGACATGAGCCTGAGTGGACTCCGGGAGTTGGTAATGGATAGGGAGGCCTGTCATGCTGCGATTCATGGGGTCGCAATGAGTTGGACATGACTGAGCAACTGAACTGAACTGAACTGAAACATTTCTCAGAGAGGAAGTCATGCATAAGTGAACACAACATTCACTTTATCCTCAAATTGTTCTCTAATATGTTAGTTGTTGCTGTTGTTTACTTGCTAAGTCATATTTGACTCTTTTGGAACTCCATGGACTGTAGCCCACCAGACTTCTCTGTCCATGGAATTTAACAGGCAAGAATACTGGAGTAGTCTGCCATTTCCTTCTCCAGGGGATCTTCCAGACCTGGGAATAGAATCAGTGTCTCCTGCATTGGCAAGCAGATTTTTTACCACTGAGCCACCTGGAAAGCCCCATTATGTGAATTACATTGGAATCAATTTGTGTTTACAAAACAAGCATTATAGCAGAACTGCCTATATGAGAGGCAGACGAACTCAGAGCTATAAACTTCCTGAGTTCATGAAATATGTACACATACCATGTGCATGCATCACAGAAGTCAAATTAAAAGATAAGTATAAAAAACTGTGAAGAATTTCCACTTTGAAATGAAATTTAATATATTTTATAATCCTTTCTTGAGATCTTTTGAGGTAGTGACTCTCAGAATATGGCCAATAAATCACCACCCTACTGCAATTTCTGACTTTGCTCTTCTTTCAACATAAATGTGAAAATCCATAGCAAGAGAATCATAGAATTCTGAGAAGAGTCTCATAGCATAGTTTATTATTATTATTATTATTATTTATGGAAGGATAATTGCTTTACAGAATTTTGTGGTTTTCTGTCAAACCTAAACATGAATCAGCCATAGGTACACAGATATCCACACACTTTTGGAACTCTCTCCCATTTCCCTCCCTATCTCACCCCTCTAGGTTAATACAGAGCCCCTGTTTGAGTTTCCTGAGACATACAGCATAGTTTTAAAGGGTATGCACTTCAATTGGGAACGCTCTTTTTGAAGTCAACAGAAAGAACTGTATATTTCTTAAGTTAAAGTTTGTTTTGGTCACTTATACTTTAACACAGATATAAAGAAAGGGGGCGGGTGGAGATCAGATAAACATTTTCAGGGACTTAATGAGTTTTAGACACCAAATACACAATCTACTTTTGTTCCCCCAACAACTGGAAGGAGATGACTTACTAAACTCATTATTTTATACATTATTAAAATGAATCCCAAGTAAGTCAAATAACCTTCCCCACATCACACATCAGTCAACCACAGAACGAGGATTTTAAAGTATGTCTGTCTATTGCTAATGAAGGCCACTTACTCCAAATTAAAGGCCTGACATAGTCAAAAACTAAAGTATATTTCCATCCCTGTTTGAATTTGTAGCCTAAGTTCAATAAATATAAAGATGAACTTGCTATCATATCCCCTAAACTAGCTTTCCTCCTCTTTCTCTCATTATTATCAACATGCTCAGTAAGTTACTCAAGCCAATTATTTTCACTCACCCACCAAGAGCAGTAATTTACCAGTTCTTAGTGATTTCTTAAAGGCTTCCCTGGTGGCTCAGAGGTTAAAGCGTCTGCCTGCAATGCAGGAGACCTGGGTTCCATCCCTGGGTTGGGAAGATCCCCTGGAGAAGGAAATGGCAACCCATTCCAGTATTCTTGCCTGGAGAATTCCATGGACCGAGGAGCCTGGTGGGCTACAATCCACGGGGTCTCAAAGAGTCAGACATGACTGAGCGACTTCACTAACTCACTCACTCACTCAATGATTTCTTAAAGCATTTCTAGAATCTATCTGAGGTTTTCTGTTTTGTTAACCCCAATCTAATGCAGACTCTATAACTTCAAATCTATATTACTGAAATAATGCTAACTTGTCCGCTTTAGAAAGACAATTTCCAAGTTCTACTTTTTAAAACTTATCTTCCAAAATATCAACAGATTTAACTTGCAGTTATGAAATCTGAGTAAATGAACACAAATAGACATCTGGAAATGGACCTTTAAAACAAAGAAAGTAGATAATCTTACATTTGCAATGTAATGCCTACATTCATGCATTTTGTGCATTTTTTCCCCCACGCCCTTGTTATTTTCACAGAATTTTGCCAAAGTAGAACTCCTTCCAAGATCTCTGGAAAAGGAAGGACAGACAGGAAGGCCATTCTTAGCATAGAAAGAAGTCTCACAGAGTACGTCATTTAACACACATTGTATGTGGATAGTACTTAGATCTCATGGAGTCTCCCAGAAATCTCAAGGGCTTTGGTTTTGCTGGCTAGCTCATCTCATTTGCACCTGTGAACATAAGTAAACATATGTATGCAAAATGTAAGTCCATATTTCTTCTGTCTCCTATACTCTCCAAGCTTCTGCTGCAAGCTGCTGGATTACATGTTTTCAGGAATCTGTACTAGGTGAGTAAATAACAAAAACCTTAACATATGAAGAAGACCTTCCCTTTTGAACAAGTAAGAGAATAGTAAATCTTTACTTAAGACTCCATTCAAAAATTATGCCATTTAATGACCAAGTTTGGGACACAATTTCACTTTCATGCCAGCGATGTCATAAAGAGAATTTTGAAAGCAGTCACATCCTTTGCAGAGACTACAGGTGATCATTACCCCAATCCAGACTTTGGTTGAAAGGAGGTTGGGCTTGGTGAAGGACCAAGTTCAAAGTGAGCATTTTTCCTGCTCCTGCTGCAGTTATGGAAAGCAAGTTCTGAAATCCAAAAGGGAATTCTCCTCAATGTTTCAGTTTACTTGAAGGAATATTTGCTGCTTTGATTTTATATCCATTGCTCATAAAACTGGCATTTTAGGACATAAAGCTACTTTACAAAGTCATTTTAGGTACCCTTGTTTTCAAAATGCATTCCCCTTGGCTTTTTTACACATCAAAATATGGATGGGGATGTGTGGGTCCTTGAACCTCGTTTGGTTTGGTTTATGAATGTTTCCAGTATGTCAGTGTTGTTGTGGATGCATTCAAAATGGCTTGTTCTAACAGTGGTTTTAATGTGTGGTTTTATGAATCTGATCCTTTGAAACACACTATGCTGCACCACCTTGTCTTGCAGAATTTGGCTCTGTTGTTACATAGTTACCTTCTGTTTCCCTATAGAGCCTATCCATTTCTTTTCCAGGACACTGGTCCTGAAACACCTTAGCCTTTCCAGTCTTTGAAACAGGTTGCAAGAAAGATGAATAAATTGTTTGTTCAGACAATGTAATGGCACTAATGACATTAGTTATATAACTTGCAACCTTATAGCATAAGAACACTTGCAGAGCTGGGGCTATTTTTGGATAAATTTCCCACAGGACTCAGAAATTTCACCAGGCTCATATCCTGTTTCTGGAATATTAATTTATGGATCTGCATATTTATCTAACTACTATGGAAAGTATTGCCTTAAAACTGCCTTTTTCATGTTCTCTTCTTGCTGTGTCCTAATTTTTTTTCAACGTGAAATCCCCATCCTCATGCACCACTACAACCCCCACCACTAGCCTTCTCCCCTTTATCATCACCACCATCAAATCATTCTCTTATTGCTACTGAAGTTATCTTTCTAGAATAGATGCATCATATTAACACAATCCCCTTCTCTCCTTAATCAAGATGTGCCATGATGTGTGTTTCACCTGCCCAGTGCACCTTGTATGCTATTGTTTCCATAGAACTCTCACTTCAGTTCAGTTCAGTCACTCAGTCGTGTTCGACTTTTTGCTACCCCATGAATCACAGCACACCAGGCCTCCCTGTCCATCACCAACTCCCGGAGTTCACTCAGACTCACGTTCATTGAGTCAGTGATGCCATCCAGCCATCTTATCCTCGGTCGTCCCCTTCTTCTCCTGCCCCCAGTCCCTCCCAGCATCAGAGTCTTTTCTAATGAGTCAACTCTTTCATGAGGTGGCCAAAGTACTGGAGTTTCAGCTTTAGCATCATTCCTTCTAAAGAAATCCCAGAGCTGATCTCCTTCAAAATGGACTGGTTGGATCTCCTTGCAGTCCAAAGGGCTCTCAAGAGTCTTCTCCAACACCACAGTTCAAAAGCATCAATTCTTCGTTGCTCAGCCTTCTTCACAGTCCAACTCTCACATCCATACATGACCNCAGCTTTAGCATCATTCCTTCTAAAGAAATCCCAGAGCTGATCTCCTTCAAAATGGACTGGTTGGATCTCCTTGCAGTCCAAAGGGCTCTCAAGAGTCTTCTCCAACACCACAGTTCAAAAGCATCAATTCTTCGTTGCTCAGCCTTCTTCACAGTCCAACTCTCACATCCATACATGACCACAGGAAAAACCATAGCCTTGATTAGATGGACCTTAGTCAGCAAAGTAATGTCTCTGCTTTTGAATATACTATCTAGGATGGCCATAACTTTTCTTCCAAGGAGTAAGCGTTTTTTAATTTCATGGCTGCAGTCACAATCTGCAGTGATTTTGGAGCCCAAATGTATGTACACAATATTTTTCTTCATGTTATGGAGTAACATGTTCAGAATAATTGTTACATTTTTCTTCATGAGCTAAGCTGCTGCTGCTACTAAGTCACTTCAGTAGTGTCTGACTCTGTGCGACCCCATAATATGGCAGTCCACTGGGCTCCACCATCCCTGAGATTCTCCACTGGAGTGGGTTGCCATTTCCAAAGCACTGTTCTCCAAATTAAGGGTTAAACATAAATAAAACACAATAGAGTCTTTAAGCACCTCCATAAGACTTCTCTGGTAATCACCTCCCTGCCCTGACCATGTATCTATTCTTAAACACAGAGGAAATATTCAGTCCAGCCTCTTCTCCCAATTTATTTTATCATTCTTATCTTATTTTACACTTAGTATCATACTGTGTGCCATAATACCCCCCTCATTAATTATTATAACTCTGGATAAATATTTAGTGTTTATCTTATTTTTAAATAATTAAACAGATAACTGAACTGATGTTTTGAAAAGTATTTTCAGCAACACTTAGCTCCGTGCCAAACAAAATGTGTCTCAGTCATGGTCACAGTAGACTCCTTTGACAAACTTAATAAATTTACAGTTTGACAAGTACATTATACACAAACCCANGGCCGGGCCGGGGCGGGGGCGGAGAGCTGCGGGCCGGCAGGGCATGGCGTCCATGGCGGCGGCGATCGCGGCCTCGCGCACGGCAGTCATGAGTGCGAACCGGCCTCTGGACGACCGGGAGCGGAAGCGCTTCACCTACTTCTCGTCGCTCAGCCCCATGGCTAGGAAGATCATGCAGGACAAGGAGAAGATCCGGGAGAAGTACGGGCCCGAGTGGGCGCGGCTGCCGCCGGCGCAGCAGGACGAGATCATCGACCGCTGCCTGGTGGGGCCGAGCGCCCCGGCGCCCGGCGACCCCGAGGAGCTCGCGCGCTTCCCCGGCTTGCGCGGGCCCACGGGCCAGAAGGTGGTGCGCTTCGGGGACGAGGTAGGTGCGGACGGGCCGGCGTCCCCTCCACCCCTCCCCGGCTACGCGAGGCGCCCGCGGCCGGGCAGACACCTGCCGGCTAGCAGCCATCCCCTCCAGACGCGCGGGCAGGGGCTGGAGAGAAGGCGCGAGAACCCGGGTGGGTGGAAGGGGCGGCCTGAAGCCGGAGGTCGGGGGCTGGGGGGCTTCCCGGGGGAGTCTGTGGAGAACTGCCGAGCGAAGGAAGGAGGTCATGCAAGACCCTCCATCTAGACCTTCCCCGGAGGGCCGCAGGGGACCCGAGACTTCTCCCAGAGCTGGAGGCAGTTGCTGGTAGCGAGGCAGACCAAACTGGCAGCAACAGGGGATTTTTAAGCCAGGCCAGCCTAGGTTCTAATCTGTTCTGCCATTTAGCTGTCTGGCCGTGGATGACCTAACCATTTAGAACCTCAGGTACCCCCAAGAATAATAATACCCACCCCAACCCTGCTAGGGAAGGTAGTCAGCATTTTATACGTAATAATATTATTAATATTTGTGATGAGTTGTGCGGGGGAGACTGAAATTGTCAAGCAAGATAACAAGAATAAAGAGGTGCCTTCCAAGACTTCCCAAAGCCTAAGATATTTCCAAGTGAGCCCCATGTGCAGTTTTGTTTTGGGAGTGAGTGTGGTGGCCTCTCTTTTCCATTGAAAAACACTGGATACGTTTAAATGAGCTGTTGCAAACCTTTGGTACATATAAGGGCATGTCTGGGCCTCTGACCTAGACACTCTGCTGGGACTTTAGAGGGGTGGTCACTGGAGTAAGAAACCCTGAAGCCAGAAAAAACTCAGGGATGACCCATGAAAAGTCACAAAGGCCTGAGTGTTCTGTGCTGCTCAGAAAGCTGGCTTTTTCCTGGGAATGTGTTTAATTAAAACCTGTTTGGTGCCAAATTTGTGGCTCCTGGGCTTTTCAAACCCAACTTTTGGTCTAAGTCGAAAGCAGCAAGGAATATACAATGAAATCCACATGCTTTGAGGCTGCAAGGATGAGGGGCCAAGCTTGGAGATTTTCTGAGGAAGTTGTGAACTGCGGAAAGAATTCTAATGGAGAATGAGGTTTTAATCTGATTTTCAGGCGTGGGTGTGCGGAAACGTTGATTAATACAAAATGCTTGTGGCCATAAACCCACTTTAATGTGAAGGATGTGTGAGAGGCAGAAATATGCTGCCCACATGGCTTTATTCTGACAGGATGAACAGTCTTCACTGGATTTTAAACTCTAAAGGCATTGCCAGGAAAAATGAGGGTGTGGTAACGGAAGGGATGAGAATATACGTTTAAAATGTAATCCCAGAGCTGAAACATATTTAATGTGAAAATAAGCATCTCTAAAGATGTTTGCAGTGTTGTTGCTCAGATTTGGGTGATGGAAAAGCAGGCAGCCCCTCTTGGAAACGCAATGAGTAAATAAACTGTGAGAGGAAATAAACCTGCAAGTACTTACAGATGTTGGAGAGTCACTGTCATTTTCCCTTAACTAGCTGTCTGGCTAAGAATATCTACATGCCTGTTCATCATCAAAAGGCCTGTGCCATATTGCTGATAAGATATGATCAAGTGAATTGTGTGCTCTGATTCCTTAACTGGGTACCGGACTGAGCCATTTGTGAATTTGTAAACCCAAAGCAATGTAACAGCCAATAGAACTTTTTGTTGTGGTACTTGCGTATTCTTCCAGGAGCACAAGAGCCTTTTTTTTCAGAACTGCACTCAGCTTTGCAAAAGCTGCCTGGGAGCATGATCTGCAAACCTCCTGCCAGGCTCTCAGCATGAGTGGCAGAGACACAATGAGTTTGAAGAAAGGTACAGAGGAACATTGCCCAGAGCTTTTTTGTCTTTTTGGCTACAGTGATTTAATCCCACTAGGGAGTTTAAAGTGTGTTACATCGACTTGGCCCCAGAATTAGAGTTAGTGGTCTCATGCCCAGGAGTACGGTTGTTCTTGGAAGAGGGTTGGCTCCTGGGCACAAGGGGTGATGATGGGGACAGGGTAGGGTGCCCCCTCTGTAGGCTGCTGGACAGAGTAGCCTGAATAGGCGGCCCCGGGCTTACCCAAAAGGGCCCTGAACCATACTGAGTTGGCCGCTCTGTCCCTTCCTGCTTGATCTGCCTTCAGATGTAGTTTCTGTGGCCTCCACGGCCAGTCTTGGAACAGAGAACGCTCCTTGGCCTCCACCACTGCCAGCATCCACAGCTGGCTCATTGAAGGATGGGTGCCCAGCTCTTGCTTTAGCCAGTGTCTGACCTTGGATGACAGGCAGGGTGGGCCTCGGAGATACTTGGGAAAGACCATCTAGGATACTGGGCTCCCAGGGCCTTTTCTAAGGCTATAATAGGAGGCACCTGGGCTTGGTTGTGAGTCTTGGGTTTGCTTTGGCTCCCCATCAACTAACCTTTTGACTGTGGTAATTCATTCATGTCTCTGAACTCCTACAGAGGGAAGAACAGTAACAGGATGATAGTAGAGCTTATATGTAGGAAAGGCCTATGGGATTAAAAATGGCTGCTGCTGCCAATGGCGAAAATGTCAATATTAGGGTTGTTAGCTGTAGTCTGTCTATGTCCACTTTTGAAAATCACTATCATGAAATAAATTCCTCTCATTGCTAAGCTTAGAGTTGGCCGTGTAGAGTCCCACGTGAGAAGGAGCTCTGCTCTGATGAGCTCTGGGGATTCACCTTGGGGCACATATTGAAAGCTGGGCTTGCTCTGTCCACAGTGTGGTCGTGAGGTGCCCTGACTCCTGATCAGCCATCATTCCAGCCTCAGATTGTGCCCCCATTTCAGCTATTATGAAGGACCAGGACATCACCTATTTCTTTGAATACCCTCTACCCTGTCGCCAGTAACATTTTTGCATCCCAGACAGCCACGTTTTAGATCAGATCATGCGAATACAGCCTTCAACTGTGACTGTCATCCAGCCATTGTTATGTGTTGCAGGAACAAGCAAGTGGAAACTTGCTTGTGTATTGATGGTCATGGATCTTGGTGGCAGAGAGTGTGGTCAGGGCTCGGCTCACACATCCAGTTGACACACAAGGGGCTGCTCTGTGTGGGACATGTGTGGCAGCATGCCATCTGTGTGTTCGTTTTTACGTTTGCTGTCTGTAAAGCAAGACCAGTGTCCAGGCCCAGATCCACCCTCGCTGGGAGGACGAGCCTGACGCAGAGAGGGAGGCTGGCTGCCTGCCTTTGAGCATGGAAGCCATGAAGGGTTCTATCAGTTTTTTGGTTTTTAGTGCCTTGGCAGTCAACCGAGTGACTATTTCCCTAAGCCTAGTATGTTAGACACTAGAGCCACTCGTGCTTTAGGGATGCTTAGCCTTCCTAGGTGACTCAGTGGTAAAGAATCCGCCTGCCGATGCAGGAGACGCAAGAGATGCAGCTTCAATCCCTGGGACGGGAAGATCCCCTGGGGGTGGAAATGACAACCTGCTCCAACATTCTTGCCTGGAAAATTCTGTGGACAGAGGAGCCTGGAGGGCTGCAGTCCATGGGGTCTCAAGGAGTTGCACATGACTGAGTGACCGAGCATCCCCAGCTCACCAGACCTCTCGGGCTTACAGGCCTTGCTTGGAACAGACAGGGACATTGGGCTTGCCCTTTGCATCACGTGTGGTCTGAATGTTAAGGCGTGTTTGCAAATAAATGCTTTCAGCAGTTTGACTTGCCCTGTGCCTCTCAATTCCTGCCTTCCTCCTACAGCAGTAAAAGTCTGGGGAATGGCTTATTTTGGGAGATGAAGAGCTTTCATCTAGGGAGATTTAGGTATCACTCCATTCTGCCTCCACAGCTTCCCGTTATCAAATAGCAAAAACAGAAAACAAAACCCTGGCTTTCTAGGCATGCTTAGCTCTTTGCCCACTGCCATTACTCTCAGATTCTTGCCACCAGTCTAGCAGGATGTGAGAATTCAGGGTTCTGAGCTCTGTGCCACAGCTAGGCTCCAGATAAGCCATAAGCAAGTGAACTCAGAAATTTGGGCAGCCAGGGAGTTGATTCTCATGGACCTACTTGCCTGTTTCACCTCTTTATAAAGTAAGTGGGGCTGGGCAGGAAGGATGTTTCCATGTGCCAACCCCAGGCACCGGGATCTGGATTTTGAGTGCTGGAGAATGTGGGTTGTAAGCCCTGGAGCCAGACAACTCCACCTCCTGTTCAGCAGCTTAATGACCAGCTGCTGTTGGAAGGAGGTGTTCCCCCAGCCCGTGTGTCCCTCCCCCTCCTGCAGGAACCAGAGGACTGGCTGGCTGCTCTTTCACTCACCTGGCCTTCACCTCCTTTTCTGGGGCTTCCTGACTCCTGCAGGAAGTCAGGAGATCTTCTGCAGGCTTCTGAAGGCCCCTCAGTTTTCCACAGCCCCACTGCCTGTCCAGCTCCTGCTCCCCCATGGCTGGTGAAGCACCCTTCCCTAAAGAGCTCAGGAGGAGGGGGTCAGTATGGAGCCCCCCAGTCAGCAGACTTTGATGAGCTGCTGGCATCCAGGCCATGCCCTTTGCCCTTTGGGCTGCCTGCAAAGGGTCACTTCGCCCTCTCTCCTTAGGGTCTAGGCTGGACAGCCTAGGTGTTTGTGCTTTAAAATAAACTAATTAAATAAGTATACAATTTCTAAACTGACATACCTGTGTGTGCATGCATGCTAAGTTGCTTCACTTGTGTCCATCTATTTGTGACACCATGTACTGTAGCCCGCCACGCCTCTCTGTCTGTGAGATTCTCCAGGCAAGAATACTGGAGTGGCTTGCCACGACCTCCTCCAGGGGATCTTCCCGACCCAGGAATCTAACCCGCGTCCCCTGCATCTCCTGCATTTCAGGTGGATTCTTTACCACTGAGCCACCAGGGAAGCCCAACGTACCTGTATGTTACTGTTAAAAGTTTCAAACAGTGCAGAAGCAGCATTATGAAGCATGTGGTAGTCCTTCCAGAACATTCCTCAATTATTAAATTTTCGTCAGATTTGAGTTTGGTTGGCTCTGTGGCTTCCTGATGCAGGACTTGTGATGTGTGAGATCTCCTCTTTCCCTTTCACTTCAGCAGCTTGGCTTTTTATTTTTCAGGCTTTGGCCCCCGAATGAGAAATTTGAGAGTTACTTTTTCATTGTTCGGCCTTTTTTGTTTTAAAGAAAGGTGGAATGTGTAATTATGAATCCCACACTTCTGTCTGGCAGTTGCATGCATTCTTTAGAAAAGATGACAGGGTGGATGTGGTTTACCATGTCCTGGTGCCTGTTCCCTGGTTCCAAGCAGGAGTTGAGAACGTGGCGGTGGGTCCATGTCCACCTCCACAGGCTGTGAGGAGGAGGTTGTTGGTCTCTTCCACAGGCTTCCTTTTGCAGACAGATAGTTCTCTGTCTAGAGAAGCACCTGGCCTGGGACCCTGCATAGCTGGTGCCTCTGGAGGAGGAAGGGTATTGAAACCTTCACCCTGGGAGCTGAGGCAGCCACACTGGCTCCCCCTGGCACCCCGCCCCCCAGCTCCCCACCATGGTGTGTGACCCAGTAATTACCAGGGAACAGGTTTTGCAAAAAAGTAAAATGA
>SJYB01007995.1:0-13582 GCA_006408585.1 Antidorcas marsupialis | reverse complement strand
AGAAAAGGCAATCCTCTGGAAGCTTCATTCATTATGAATGGCATTTTTAATGGCTACTAGTGATGTCCTTAAGTTTTCTGTAAAACACTTCTAAATTTATGATGATAAGCTGAATATTGGGTTAACTATTATTTAAAAATCTTTTCCCAATGTGCACATACAAGGGTTAGGGTTAGGGTTAGTATATGTTATTGTGGCATACTTCTATAAATGTACTATGGAGTTTCTAAATATAGTTCAGTTCAGTCACTCAGTCATGTCCAACTCTTTGTGACTCCATGATCTGCAGCACATCAGGATTCTGTCCATCACCAACTCCCAGAGCTTGCCCAAACTCATGTCCATTGAGTTGGTGATGCCATCTAACCATCTCATCCTCTGTGGTCCCTTTCTCCTCCTGCCTTCAATCTTTCCCAGCATCAAGGTCTTTTCCAGTGAGTCTGTACTGATTTCCTTTAGGATTGACTGGTTTGATCTCCTTGCAGTCCAAGGTACCCTCAAGATTCTTCTCCAACACCACAGTTCAAAAGCATCAATTCTTTTGCACTCAGCTTTCTTATGGCCCAACTTTCACATCCATACATGACTACTTAAAAAAAACCACAGCTTTGACTAGACAGATCTTTAAGCTGTCATTCAAAATGTAGAGTTACTATCTATAATGAATATTGGATGACATTTGAAAAATAAAAATAACAGCAATATTTAAATCTTTTTAGAGATATTTTCCTTTAAAAGAAGACATTGTAGAAAAAGGTAAATCAAGCAATGGTATTCTGAGTTTATATTAAATGTAAATAGTAAAGCAGGATAAAACAATAACAAATAACCAACCTAGTGTACTTGGTTTAATAAACTCATAACTTGGAAATGTGTCACTGGCGCTTTCAAAATATAACCCATTTTGTGTAAACATTTAAAGAAATTGTGGAGAAATAACTATAAAATTTTAAAAATTCAATCAAAAATGAAATATATTTACTTTGAAATGCTATATAATTGTTTCAAANTTTATATTAAATGTAAATAGTAAAGCAGGATAAAACAATAACAAATAACCAACCTAGTGTACTTGGTTTAATAAACTCATAACTTGGAAATGTGTCACTGGCGCTTTCAAAATATAACCCATTTTGTGTAAACATTTAAAGAAATTGTGGAGAAATAACTATAAAATTTTAAAAATTCAATCAAAAATGAAATATATTTACTTTGAAATGCTATATAATTGTTTCAAATTAGTGGATTTGATAGAACAGAGAAAGTAAAAATGTTGAAAAGATTTCTAGCATTCAGATATCATTACAGCATATCTTCCCAACTGTGATCAAAGATTTACAGGCTAAAGTACAGAACTGTACTTAATTGTCTTTTTGTTTATTCATTTATTCAATTCTTTCTGCATTTAAAATTTCATTGTGCTTGTTAATAGAGTATTTGGTTAGCTGATTGAATTAATTTGTTTATTTAGCCTAAGTTAGGAATTTCCTAATTGCTTCTGGTTGGATTTCAGCCAAAATTTCCATGATTTCCTTCATAAAAGAGGTTACGGTCTGCTTACTAGTTCGGGCTCACCTAAATGTTAGATAGAACAATAAAATATATTTGTCTTTTATGACTACTGTTTTGCTTTCTGAATGTTTTCTCACTGTTCTTCCATATTCCCTGTATTTACTGATATACTTGCATCTTCATACCCATCTTCTCTGCTCTTTGTTTGTCACTTTATATAAGGTAAGTATTTCACTTGTTAACAATAGCTGTAATTTTGGAATGCTATATTTTTCCCTGTTAAGAGAAAGCCAAGCTTTAAGTATTAGTGGTATAGAATTGGGGGAGGAAGGAGTGAATTGTGGTATTTAGGAATGTCTGTTTCATAGGGGAAAATAATAAAGGAAAAAGGAAAACTGACATTTATTAAATCCTATTATAATGTATGGGCTTTCCAGGTGGCACTAGTAGTAAAGAATCCACCTGCTAATGCAGGAGATGCAAGAGACGTGGGTTTGATCTCTGGGTCTAGAAGATCCCCTGGAAAAGGAAATGGCAACTCACTCCAGAATTCTTGCTGAGATTCTTGATGGCTACAGTCCATGGAGTTGCAGAGTCAGACACAACTGAGCACATTATAATGTAGTAATTACCCTAAAAGTGCATCTATTCTATTTGATGCTTCAAACAATCCCATGAGCTTGGAATTATTGTCATCATGTAATAATTAATATATATTTTTGGCAATGAAATCTAAAAAAATTTACCTGAGATGGCTGTGGAGATATAAACACATGCTATAAAAAAACAAGCTCCATAAGTCAAGAGTTTCATGATGGTAACACAGTCCACTTTGTAAACTGATGTTATATAATCTCTTTTTTTAAAAAAGTTTTTTATTTTTACTTTATTTTTCTTTACAATACTGTATTGGTTTTGCCATACATTGACATGAATCAGCCACGGGTGTACATGAGTTCAAAATCCTGAACCCCCTTCCCACAACCCACCCCATATCATCTCTCTGGATCATCCCCATGCACCAGCCCCAAGCATCCTGTATCCTGTATTAAACATAGACTGGCAATTCATTTCTTACATGATAGTGTACATGTTTCAATGCATTCTCCCAAATCATTCCACCCTCTCCCACTCCCACAGAGTCCAAAAGTCCATTCTTAACATTTGTGTCTCTTTTGCTGTCTCGCATACAGGGTTATCATTACTATCTTTCTAAATTCCATATATATGTGTTAGTATACTGTACTGGTGTTTTTCTTTCTGACTTACTTCACTCTGTATAATAGGCTCCAGTTTCACCCATCTCATTAGAGCTGATTCAAATGTAGTCTTTTTAATGGCTGAGTAATACTCCATTGTNCCCATATCATCTCTCTGGATCATCCCCATGCACCAGCCCCAAGCATCCTGTATCCTGTATTAAACATAGACTGGCAATTCGTTTCTTACATGATAGTGTACATGTTTCAATGCATTCTCCCAAATCATTCCACCCTCTCTCACTCCCACAGAGTCCAAAAGTCCATTCTAAACATTTGTGTCTCTTTTGCTGTCTCACATACAGGGTTATCATTACTATCTTTCTAAATTCCATATATATGTGTTAGTATACTGTACTGGTGTTTTTCTTTCTGACTTACTTCACTCTGTATAATAGGCTCCAGTTTCACCCATCTCATTAGAGCTGATTCAAATGTAGTCTTTTTAATGTCTGAGTAATACTCCATTGTGTTTATGTACCACAGCTTTCTTATCCACTCATCTGCTGATGGACATCTAGGTTGTTTCCATGTCCTGGCTATTATAAACAGTGCTGTGATGAACATTGGGGTACACATGTCTCTTTCAATTCTAGTTTCCTTGGTGTGCATGCCCAGCAGTGGGATTGCTAGGTCATAAGGCAGTTCTATTTGCAGTTTTTAAAGGAATCTCCACACTGTTCTCTATAGTGGCTGTACTAGTTTGCATTCCCACCAACAGTGTAAGAGGGTTCCCTTTTCTCCACATCCTCTCCAGCATTTATTGCTTGTAGGCTTTTGGATCGCTGCCATTCTGACTTGTGTGAAATGGTACCTCATTGTGTGTTTGATTTGCATTTCTCTGATAATGAGTGATGTTGAGCATCTTTTCATGTGTTTGTTAGCCATCCGTATGTCTTCTTTGGAGAAATGTCTGCGGGGTGTGCTCCGCAGAAAGAGTAGAGGCAGTGGAACTGCCCTCAGCAAAGCTGAGGGGTTCCCGAGGAGAGGTGAGCCTGCTGTCCGCCAACCCAGCCCCCTCGACGAGCGAAAGACAACCAGACGCAACAGGGGTTCCATCGAAGCAGTTCTGGTTTATTGTTGCAAACTCCCAGCTTATATAGACAAACAGGAGGGTTTTAGGAGGGACTTTCTATAGTTGCACCAATCACGTTAAGGGTCAAATTGTCATGTCCCTTCATTATAACAGGAGTCTATGGAGATCACACACTGTCTATGTGCACAGAAATCAAGAGAGCCAATCAAAAACTTTGACAGACAACATAGACCCTGCCCTCATCTCTTCCGCCAGGCGCCATCTTAGGTTTTCGACCACAAAGCTGGCCCCTTTGTTTTTAAAGTTTCCCATTTAGGGCCCCACAAATGTCTATTTAGTTCTTTGGCCCATTTTTTGATTGGGTCGTTTATTTTTCTGGAATTGAGCTGCATAAGTTGCTTGTATATTTTTGAGATTAGTTGTTAGTCAGTTGTTTCATTTGCTATTATTTTCTCCCATTCAGAAGGCTGTCTTTTCACCTTGCTTATAGTTTACTTTGTTGTGCAGAAGCTTTTAATTTTAATTGGATCCCATTTGTTTATTTTTGCTTTTATTTCGAGTATTCTGGGAGGTGNTTGAGCTGCATAAGTTGCTTGTATATTTTTGAGATTAGTTGTTAGTCAGTTGTTTCATTTGCTATTATTTTCTCCCATTCAGAAGGCTGTCTTTTCACCTTGCTTATAGTTTACTTTGTTGTGCAGAAGCTTTTAATTTTAATTGGATCCCATTTGTTTATTTTTGCTTTTATTTCGAGTATTCTGGGAGGTGGATCATAGAGGATCCTGCTGTGATTTATGTTGGAGAGTGTTTTGCCTATGTTCTCCTCTAGGAGTTTTATAGTTTCTGGTCTTATGTTTAGAACTTTAGTCCATTTTGACTTTATTTTTGTGTGTGGTGTTAGAAACTGATCTAGTTTCATTCTTTTACAAGTGGTTGACCAGTTTTCCCAGCACCACTTATTAAAGAGATTGTCTTTAATCCATTTTATATTCTTGCCTCTTTTGTCGAAGATAAGGTGTCCATAGGTGTGTGGATTTATCTCTGGGCTTTCTGTTTTGTTCCATTGATTTATATTTCTGTCTTTGTGCCAGTACCACACTGTCTTGATGACTGTGGCTTTGTAGTAGAGCCTGAAGTCAGGCAGGTTGATTCCTCCAGTTCCATTCTTCTTTCTCAAGATTGCTTTGGTTATTTGAGGTTTTTTTGTGTTTACATACAAATTGTGAAATTATTTGTTCTAGCTCAGTGAAAAATACCGCTGGTAGCTCGATAGGGATTGCATTGAATCTGTAGATTGCTTTGAGTAGTATACTCATTTTCACTATATTGTTTCTTCCAATCCATGAACATGGTATATTTCTCCATCTATTAGTGTCCTCTTTGATTTCTTTCATCAGTGTTTTATAATTTTCTATATATAGGTCTTTAGTTTTTTTAGGTAGATATATTCCTAAGTATTTTATTCTTTTCTTTGCAATGGTCAATGGAATATTTTCCTTAATTTCTTTTTCTACTTTCACATTATTAATGTATAGGAATGCAAGGGATTTCTGAGTGTTTATTTTATATCTTGTAACTTTACTATATTCACCTTGATTAGCTCTAGTAATTTTCTGGTGGAGTCTTTAGGGTTTTCTATGTAGAGGATGATGCCATTTGCAAACAGTGAGAGTTTTACTTCTTCTTTTCCAATTTGGATTCCTTTTATTTATTTTTCTGCTCTGATTGCTGTGGTCAAAACTTCCAGAACTATGTTTAATAGTAGTGGTGAAAGTGGGCACCCTTGTTTGTTCCTGACTTTAGGGGAAATGCTTTCAATTTTTCACCATTGAGGATAATGTTAGCTGTGGGTTTGTCATATATAGCTTTTATTATGTTGAGGTACATTCCTTCTATTCCTGCTTTCTGGAGAGTTTTTATCATAAATGGATGTTGAATTTTGTCAAAGGCCTTCTCTGCATCTATTGAGATAATCATATGGCTTTTATTTTTCAATTTGTTAATGTGGTGAATTACATTAATTGATTTGTGGATATTGAAGAATCCTTGCATCCCTGGGATAAAGCCCACTTGGTCATGGTGTATGATCTTTTTAATGTGTTGTTGGATTATGATTGCTAGGATTTTGTTAAGAATTTTTGCGTCTATGTTCATCAGTGATATTGGCCTGTAGTTTTCTTTTTTTGTGTGGCATCTTTGTCAGGTTTTGGTATTAGGGTGATGGTGGTCTCATAGAATGAGTTTGGAAGTTTACCTTCCTCTGCAATTTCCTGGAAGAGTTTGAGTAGGATAGGTGTTAGCTCTTCTCGAAATTTTTGGTAGAATTCAGCTGTGAAGCATCTGGACCTGGGCTTTTGTTTGCTGGAAGTTTTCTGATTACAGTTTCAATTTCCATGCTTGTGACAGGTCTGTTAAGATTTTCTATTTCTTCCTGGTTCAGTTTTGGAAAGTTGTACTTTTCTAAGAAATTGTCCATTTCTTCCACGTTGTCCATTTTATTGGCATATAATTGCTGATAGTAGTCTCTTATGATTCTTTGTATTTCTGTGTTTTCTGTTGTGATCTCTTCATTTTCATTTCTAATTTTATTGATTTGATTTTTCTCTCTTTGTTTCTTGATGAGTTTGGCTAATGGTTTGTGAATTTTATTTATCCTTTCAAAGAACCAGCTTTTGGCTTTGTTGATTTTTGCTACGGTCTCTTTTGTTTCTTTTGCATTTATTTCTGCCCAATTTTTAAGATTTCTTTCCTTCTACTAACTCTAGGGTTCTCCATTTCTTCCTTTTCTAGTTGCTTTAAGTGTAGAGTTAGGTTATTTATTTGACTTTTTTCTTGTTTCTTGAGGTATGCCTGTATTGCTATGAACTTTCCTCTTAGCACTGCTTTTACAGTGTCCCACAGGTTTTTGGGTTGTTGTGTTTTCATTTTTATTCATTTCTATGCATATTTTGATTTCTTTTTTGATTTCTCCTGTGATTTGTTGGTTATTCAGAAGCATGTTGTTCAGCCTCCATATGTTGGAATTTTTGATAGTTTTTCTCCTGTAACTGAGCTCTAATCTTAATGCATTATGGTCAGAAAAGATGTTTGGGATGATTTCAGTTTGTTTTTTTTTTTTTGATTTTATCAAGGTTATATTTATGGCCCAGGATGTGATCTATCCTGGAGAAGGTTCCATGAGCACTTGAGAAAAAGGTGAAATTCATTGTTTTGGGGTGAAATGTCCTTTAGATATCAATTAGGTCTAATTGGTCTTTGTATCATCTAAAGTTTGCATTTCTTTGTTAATTTTCTGTTTAGTTGATCTGTCCATAGATGTGAGTGGGGTATTAAAGTCTCCCACTATTATTGTGTTATTAATAATTCCCCCTTTCATACTTGTTAGCATTTGTCTTACATATTGCAGTGTTCCTATGTTGGGTGCATATATATTTATAATTGTTATATCTTCTTCTTGGATTGATCCTTTAATCATTATGTAGTGGCCTTCTTTGTCTCTTTTCATAGCCTTTGTTTTAAAGTCTATTTTATCGGATATGAGTATTGCTACTCCTGCTTTCTTTTGGTCTCTTTTTGCATGGAATATCTTTTTCTAGCCCTTCATTTTCAGTCTGTATGTGTCCCTTGTTTTGAGGTGAGTCTCTTGTAGGCAGCATATATAGGGGTCTTGTTTTTGTATCCATTCAGCCAGTCTTTGCCTTTTGGTTGGGGCATTCAACTCATTTATGTTTAAGATAATTATTGATAAGTATGATCCCATTGCCATTTACTTTATTGTTTTGGGTTTGGGTTTGTATGCCCTTTTTGTGTTTCCTGTCTAGAGAATATCCTTTAGCATTTGTTGGAGAGCTGGTTTGGTGGTGCTGAATCCTCTGTTTTTGCTTGTTGTAAAGCTTTTGATTTCTCCTTCATATTTGAATGGATCCTTGCTGGGTACAGTAATCTTGGCTGTAGGTTATTTTCTTTCATCACTTTAAGTATGTCTTGCCATTCCCTCCTGGCCTGAAGCGTTTCTATTGAAAGATCTGCAGTTATCCTTATGGGAATTCCCTTGTGTGTTATTTGTTGTTTTTCCCTTGCTGCTTTAATATTTGTTCTTTGAGTTTGATCTTTGTTAATTTGATTAATATGTGTCTTGGGGTGTTTTGTCTTGGGTTTATCCTGTTTGGAACTCTCTGTGTTTCTTGGACTTGGGTGATTATTTCCTTCCCCATTTTAGGGAAGTTTTCAACTATTATCTCCTTAAGTATTTTCTCATGGGCTTTCTTTCTGTCTTCTTCTTCTGGGACTCCTATAATTCGAATGTTGGAGCATTTCATATTGTCCTGGAGGTCTCTGAGATTGTCCTCATTTCTTTTAATTCGTTCTTCTTTTTTTCCTCTCTGATTCATTTATTTCTACCATTCTATCTTCTATTTCACTAATCCTGTCTTCTGCTTCTGATATTCTACTATTTGTTGCCTCCAGAGTGTTTCTGATCTCATTTATTGCATCATTCCTTGTTAAACCTTTCTTGCATCTTCTCCAGGCTATTTATCTGTGATTCCACTTTGATTTCAAGATTTTGGATCATTTTCACTATCATTATTTGGAATTTTTTAAGTAGATTCCCTATCTCTTCCTCTTTTGTTTGGTTTGGTGGGCATTTATCCTGTTCCTTTACCTGCTGGGTATTCCTCTGTCTCTTCATCTTGGCTATATTGCTGTGTTTGGGGTGGCCTTTCTGTATTCTGGGAATTTGTGGAGTTCTCTTTATTATGGAGTTTCCTCATGGTGGGTGGGGTTGTATCAGTGGCTTGTCAAGGTTTCTTGGTTAGGAAAGCTTGTGTTGGCGTTCTGGTGGGTGGAGCTGGATTTCTTCTCTCTGGAGTGCAATGAAGTGTCCAGTAATGAGTTATAAGATATCTATGGTTTTGGAGTAACTTTGAGCTGCCTGTATATTGAAGCTCAGGGGTGTGTTCCTGGAGAATTTGTGTGGTATGTCTTACTCTGGAACTTGTTGGCCCTTGGGTGGTGCTTGGTTTCAGTGTAGGTATGGAGGCATTTGATGAGCTCTTATCGATTAATATTCCCTGGATTGAGGAGTTCTCTGATGTTCTCAGGATTTGGACTTAAGCCTCCTGCTTCTGGTTTTCAGTTTTATTTTTACAGTAGCCTCAAGACTTCTCTATCTATACTGCACCGATCATAAAACATCTAGGTTAAAGATGAAAAGTTTCTCCACATTGAGGGACACCCAGAGAGGCTCACTGAGTTACATGGAGAAGAGAAGAGGGAGGGGGTAGTTAGAGGTGACAGGAATGAGATGAGGTGGGATCAAAAGTGGAGAGAGCAAGCTAGCCAATAATCACTTGCTTATGTGCACTCCACTGTCTGGACTGCTCAGAGATGTTCACAGAGTTATACAGGGAAGAGGAGAGGGAAGAAGTAGACAGAGGTGGCCAGGAGGATAAAAGAGGGAAATGAAAAGGAGAGAGACAGATCCAGCCAGTAACTAGTTCCCTGAGTGTTCTCCACCATCTGGAACACACAGAGCTTCAGAGTTGGGTAAAGAAGAGAAGGGGGAGAGAGGAGGCAGAGGCCACCTGGTGGCAAAAAAGGAGAGCCAAAGGAAGAGAGAGCAGTCAAGCCAGTAATCTCACTCTCAGGTAAAACTGGATACTGAAGATTGGGTTTTTAAATGTACAAAATTGACAACAAATAACAAAAAGCAAAGATTAAAAATCTAGAATAGAGGTTGGATTTTCAAAAATACAATATTAAAGAAAAGAAGAAGAAGAAAGAAACAAGGCCACAAGAATTATTAAAAAACAACAAAAACCACTCAAAGACTATATACAGCATTTGCTTTAAAAATAGGGTCTTTTTTTTTTTTNAGGATAAAAGAGGGAAATGAAAAGGAGAGAGACAGATCCAGCCAGTAACCAGTTCCCTGAGTGTTCTCTACCATCTGGAACACACAGAGCTTCAGAGTTGGGTAGAGAAGAGAAGGGGGAGAGAGGAGGCAGAGGCCACCTGGTGGCGAAAAAGGAGAGTCCAAAGGAAGAGAGAGCAGTCAAGCCAGTAATCTCACTCTCAGGTAAAATTGGGTACTGAAGATTGGGTTTTTAAATGTACAAAATTGACAACAAATAACAAAAAGCAAAGATTAAAAATCTAGAATAGAGTTGGATTTTCAAAAATACAATATTAAAGAAAAGAAGAAGAAGAAGAAAACAAAGTCATGACAATTATTAAAAAACAACAACTGCAAAAATATATATACATGGTGTTTGCTTTAAAAATAGGGTCTTTTTTTTGGAAAAGTAATAGTAGGTTATAAAAATTAAAATTAAAGGAGAAATAGAGGACAAAAATTTTAAAACGTTAAAAGAAAAGAGAAGAAAAAGAAAAGAAGAAAAACAATCAAACAATAACATCAACAACAAAAAAAGAAAGAGAATGGTCATAAAAATAAAGATATTTCTGTGACTTTCTCTGGTATTGTGGGCAATGTGGGGTCACTTCCAAGGCTGTTCCCTCTGTTTAGCTTTTTCTGTTTGCTGGTCTCTTCAGTGTCTGATTTCCGCCCTGACACAAGGGTGGTGGTGGTGGACACTTTTTTTTTTATTTTTTAGGCTCACTTTTCAGTTGTGCTGTGGGGAGGGAGCAATGCTGCAAACAAATAACACTAGCGTGTGCTCGCAGTGTCTCCAGCCATGCTGGGCATGCCCCAGCACATGGCACACACTGCTCAGGCTCTATGTGGCTCCGCTGGGAACCGTCTGAGGCTGGCCCTAGGCTGCATGCACCTCCTCGGTCTAAGCTGCTCAAGCTCGGCTCTCAGGTAGCCCTCAGAGGTGAGATTCGGTTGGGCCTGCAGTTTGTGCCCTTCCCAGGACTGAGTAGCTCAGGTGTTTGGTGAGCGCAGTCACTGCGTCTTATCACCTTTCCCGTCCCCGCTGCTCAGTTTTCTGGGTGTACCACTGGTGTCCCTTGTGAGGCAGATGATGACTGTTCAGGACCCCAAGAAGTCTTAGCAAAGAAGCCTGCTTGCAGTTTGGTGGGTAAAGTGTCTCCAGGGCTGAGATTGCCCCGTTCCAGCCCTTACAGCTCTGGCTGCCTGTCACTGGAGGGGGATGGTCTGCAGCCAGCTACTTCTGTTCCGTCCTTTGTTTTGTGTGAGGTCCTGGCGGTTTCTTATGTTAGAGCTTTTTGTGTGGTAGCTATCCCACAGTCTGGTATGCTAGCCCAGGTTAGTTTGCTCTGGTTACACTCGTGGCATACCAGCTCGATTGTTAAAAAGCACTGCAGCCCGCGCCTCCCTGCTCAGCCCCCACTTGCTAGTGGTGGATGCAGGCATCTGTGCTGCTTCTCCGCTGGGGGAGTTACCTTTGGGCTCGTAATCTGTTGGTTTTAATTATTTATTTATTTTTCTTCCCTGTTATGTTGCCCTCTGTGCTTCCAAGGCTCGCCACAGACTTGGCAGCGAGAGTGTTTCCTGGTGTTTGGAAACTTCTCTCTTTTTAAGACTCCCTTCCCAGGCTAGAACTCTCTTCCTGGGACGGAGCTCCCTCCCTACGGCTCCTTTGTCTCTTTTTTCATCTTTTATATTTTTCCTACCTGTTTTTGAAGACAATGATCTGTTTTTCTGGGTGCCTGATGTCCTCTGCCAGCATTCAGAAGTTGTTTTGTAGAATTTACTCAGTATTGATGAATTTGTGGGGGAGAAAGTGGTCTCCCCATCCTATTCCTCCACCATCTTAGGACCGCCCCCCTATATAGTCTCTTTATGTTGCCCTGTGGGACTTGGCAACTAGGGAATTGACATAGGAATGTGCATGCTCTGGCTAATGCTAATGTGAGTAATATACTCTTCTTCTCTGACCCAGGAATCTCATATCTTCTACCTGTGTTCAAGAAACTGTGGAAAGCCAATTTGTTAGGTTCCAAATACAGTAAAATTGTGCACTCTTTACAGTTCTTAACAATTATTTCATAATTTAACTAGTACCTTTATTTTCTTAGTGGTACATGAAACAATGATATATTGAAAAAGTAATGGCTTCTTGGATTCAATGACCTGTTGAATCCGAATATATATTCTAACACCATAATTGGTATCAGTGACATCTATACTTTCTCTCTAAGATTTTCTCTCTAAGATTTCAAGTTCTTAAGTGGAGAGCAGACCAGAACATTGTATGATCCCAATATTTTTTTAAAAATTAGACCCAGAGATAAATGTCACATTAGCTTTAAAGGTGAGCTCTTCTTAAACCCTGCTTGAGTTCTGCTTTGGAAAGCAGATTCCCAGGTGGCATTAGTGGTAAGAGAATCCACCTGCTAATTAAGGAGACATAAGAGATGCAGGTTCAATCCACAACTGAAGTGACTTTGGACATACTCAGTTAATCAACTTATAGTTTTATTTTCTCTTTCTATTCCCACCTCAATATAGTCTTCTGAGAAACTTCCTTGAAGGAAATTTGTTTGAGAAAGCTGGCTTTAGGAATTTTTGGCTGTGATACTATCTTCCTTACTCTTTCTTAATGAAATCTACAGGGAGATATATAACTTGAGTGAGAAATAGCTGTGAAAGAATCAAGACACTGTCTTTATAACATTATCTCCCTGTGGACAAGCATCATGGGGAGACACAGCATCATTACAAGGATGAATGGTAGGCACAGAATTAGACTAAACAGTATTAATGTCATTATGTAGTTTACTAGCATCTGATTGGGGGAAAAAATAGCAAAAACCATTGATATCCTTTCCCCAGGATGCCAGTGCCCAGTGTATCACTTGTCCCATTAGCTTAAACCTTATCTTGATGGTTTCATTTCTTCAGCATAAGCGCATTAGTTTTGGACATGAGAAAAAATTCAGGCTGTTAAGATATGAAAGAGAGGAGAATGAGGATTTCTGAAAAAGATAAACATTTCCTGTGGGTATTGTTTGGAATGGGCATTTAGAGATGTCTGGAAATGGAGTTGCCATCTTCAGCTACGTCCAGAAGTAGCCTGCAGACAAGGTCAAAATATTCAGAGGTAGAAAGATGGAAACAGTAAATTTCCAAATCACTAGACACCAATACTGTCACTCTATGTATGTGGAGCAGATAACTTTCCTGGGCTAACCTTGTGTCTTTTTTATTTTTTGCCTTCCTTCCCTGGCAGGATTTGAGGGGAGTAGTGGGATAGAATATATTTGAGTAAAAGATGGTGCTACATGGCTCTCACTTATTTCTTATCACAGTTCTTTTCATTGTCAGCCTAGATTAATTCTTCTCTAGCTGAGAAAAGAGATATCAGTTTCCTTAATTCACATGTAATCACTGATCTTTTTTTTCTTCCTTGCTGATTCCAGGCATAGAATTATTTTAATATTGAAGATTATTACCATAGTGTTCTTTTCCTTCAATGTATTTTTGAGGGACAGGAAAAGAGTATTGAATGGAAATGAAAATAAACCAGTGTTTGACATAGCAAATTTCTAACAGCCACAAAGGTATGATCTATGTATTATATTTTGATATATGTCAGCGATTATTGTTGTTGTTTAGTTGCTTAGTAGTATCTGACTATGCAACCCTGTAGACTGTAGCCTGCCAGGCTCCTCTGTCCGGGAAATTAACCAGGCAAGAATACTGGAGTGGGTTGCCATTTCCTTCGTCAAGGGATCTTCCTGACCCAGGGATCAAACTCACATCCTCTGTAGGTCTCCTATATTGTAGGTAGATTCTTTACCACTGAGCCACTGGGAAGCCTTTCTATATATGTCATTAGCCATT
>SJYB01007994.1:0-14343 GCA_006408585.1 Antidorcas marsupialis | reverse complement strand
TGATAAGTATGATCCCATTGCCATTTACTTTACTGTTTTGGGTTCGAGTTTATACACCCTTTTTGTGTTTCCTGTCTAGAAAAGATACTTTTTAGCATTTGTTGGAGAGCTGGTTTGGTGGTGCTGAATTCTCTCAGCTTGTGTTTGTCTGTAAAGCTTTTGATTTCTCCTTCATATTTGAATGAGATCCTTGCCTGGTACAGTAATCTGGGCTGTAGGTTATTTTCTTTCATTTCTTTACGTATGTCTTGCCATTCCCTCCTGTCCTGAAGAGTTTCTATTGAAAGATCAGCTGTTATCCTTATGGGGATCCCCTTGTGTGTTATTTGTAGTTTTTCCCTTGCTGCTTTTAATATCTTTTCTTTGTGTTTGATCTTTGTTAATTTGGTTAATATGTGTCTTGGGATGTTTCACCTTGGGTTTATCCTGTTTGGGACTCTCTGGGTTTCTTGGACTTGGGTGATTATTTCCTTCCCCATTTTAGGGAAGTTTTCAACTATTATCTCCTCGAGTATTTTCTCGTCGTCTATCTTTTTGTCTTCTTCTTCTGGGACTCCTATGATTTGAATGTTGGGGCATTTAATATTGTCCTGGAGGTCTCTGAGATTGTTCTTATTTCTTTTAATTCGTTTTTCTTTTTTCCTCTCTGATTAATTTATTTCTACCATTCTACTTCACTAATCCTATTTTCTGCCTCCGTAATTCTACTATTTGTTGCCTTCAAAGTGTTTTTGATCTCATTTATTGCATTATTCATTATATATTGACTCTTTTTTATTTCTTCTAGGTCCTTGTTACATCTTTCTTGCATCTTCTCAGTCCTTGTCTCCAGGCTGTTTATCTGTGATTCCATTTTAATTTCAAGCTTTTGGATAATTTTCACTATCATTATTAAGGATTCTTTATCAGGTAGAGCCCCTATATTTTCCTCTTTGTTTGGTTTGGTGGGCATTTATCCTGTTCCTTTACCTGCTGGATACTCCTCTGTCTCTTCATCTTGTTTATATTGCTGAGTTTGGGGTGGCCTTTCTGTATTCTGGCAGTTTGTGGAGTTCTCTTTATTGTGGAGTTTCCNCTATATTTTCCTCTTTGTTTGGTTTGGTGGGCATTTATCCTGTTCCTTTACCTGCTGGATACTCCTCTGTCTCTTCATCTTGTTTATATTGCTGAGTTTGGGGTGGCCTTTCTGTATTCTGGCAGTTTGTGGAGTTCTCTTTATTGTGGAGTTTCCTCACTGTGAGTGGGGTTGTACGGGTGGCTTGTCAAGGTTTCCTGGTTAAGGAAGCTTGTGTCGGTGTTCTGGTAGGTGGAGCTTGATTTCTTCTCTCTGGACACCAATGAAGTATCTAGTAATGAGTTATGAGATGTCAATTGTTTTGAAACAACTTTGGGCAGCCTGTATATTGAAGCTCAGGGCTGTGTTTCTGTGTTGCTGAGAATTTGCATGTCTTGCTCTGGAACTTGTTGGCCCAAATTTATTTTTCTCTTATAAACAAAATAGTATCTAGGATTATGCCTTAACTAACTTATATATCTCAGCAAAGATATTAGCAGTAAAAACAAAATCTCTCAGCATTGGCATTGTTGATATTTAGGGCTGGATGATTCTTTGTTGTGGGGTGCTCTGCATTGTAGATTGTTGAACATGTAATACCATTCTTGACCTCTACCTACTAGCTATTAATGGAAACTTTTCTTCCCAACCCACCCTGTTTCTATGTCTCCATCCCCTCACTGCCATGTTGTAATAATTAAAAAAAAATGTCTACAGATATTGCCAAATATCC
This sequence comes from Antidorcas marsupialis, assembly GCA_006408585.1. NCBI lineage: Eukaryota > Metazoa > Chordata > Mammalia > Artiodactyla > Bovidae > Antidorcas > Antidorcas marsupialis. The sequence continues at coordinate 12,556 of SJYB01007994.1, read as the reverse complement.
CCTGGGGGCAAATTTTCTCTAGGTGTTAACCAGTGAAATAAATAAATCTCTGTATAATTAAGAATTAGGGGTTGTTTGCCGTTAGCCAGCATGAGGAACTCCACCCGTGGCAAAGGTCATGAGGAAGGAGGCTTCGGCATACACAAAGGCAGGATTGGGCCTCAGGAAACCCCCTGTTCCTGAGCATCTACCCTCAAAACCAGAGTCTGCCTACTTTACTGTTTTATGCTCTCACCTACACCTCTGACTTTATGGGAGGCTCTCCCTCACCACCTCTCTCAGAGGAGTTAACCTACAGCTCCAGTTAATAAAAATTCCTGGGCATGTTAAGAGTGTCTCAAGTCAAACCTCTCTAATGGCAGACTAGCTTGTGTGACAGGATTATCCACACTCTTGGTACTATGCACATGATTGTTTACAACCTCTCAACCATAAACAGCACAGAGAGTTTGGAGTATTTTGAAAGTCTTAGTTAGCATTGGATTTTTCTAAAGATAAAAATCATGTTGGTGAAGAGTTGTTCATTTATTGGGCCAATGTTTGCTGCTAAATCCCCTGCCCTTATACACATTAATGAATATATAGCTAGCATATAGGAGAAATAAGTATTTACCTTTAAGATTAATCATAATAAACCTTAGTCTAAGTAAATTCTTATCTTAATTGTAACCCACTACACCATCACCCTATAGGAATGGAACTTTATCTGGTACCTGCAGAGGGTGGCATCTGGTTTAAGAAAAAATCACCCCTGGAAAATAAGTTTTCTGGTTGACTGACCATTATCAGAAAGAAAGGATCATAAACTTTTAGCAGGCCAACTGGCCAGAAGATGATGCAAAATCCCTAAGACCATTTTGTATACATTTATATGAAGCACCTGATTTTGATAAAGGTCAGAACTGCTGACCCCCACGTGACTTTAAAATTTCCATTTATCTGTATGTGTAACAAAAGGTATATAAGTAAACCTGAAAATAAAGAAATCGGATCAGTTTCTGGAAAAACTGATTCCCCCTTGTCGTTCTTTCTTTCCCCTTCTGGCTGAATTCTCATCTGGAGCATGGATGCTCACCATGTTTACTTACTTGCCCTGGCATCTAAGACTCACGTGAGAGGGAGCCCAAGGTGGGGCACCCACTACTATTCAAGTGGGTACCAGTGGCCTACATAGATGGTGCAAATTCCTTGTCTTGGAGTTTTATTGGTATTCCACGTAAACCAAGTTATTCAGCATCTTTTTCTCCACTAGTATTTTCCTACTACACTATTTCTTTCTACTCTCCCTCCATATCTTTAATTAAGCAATTAATTTCTAAGATGCTGACTCCGTTTCTCTTTGAATTACCTTGGATCCACCGGAGCTGGACCCCAGCATTTTTTTTTTTTTTTTTCCCCACTATAGTACAGTTGTTATGATTCGGGACTGTTGATCCAATCTTTTGGAATTAACATACTGACTCAATCTTGGGCAACTTAATCTCTGCAACCTTTACATCTTTATATGCAAAATATGGATAAGAATAAATTGTAGCCCCTTAGAGGGCAGATACTGGAGGCAGATTACCCAGGTTTGAATACTGACTCTGAAACTTCTGTTACTTTGAGAAAATTACTGTAATTCTCTGAGACTCAGTTTCCTAATTTTTAAGTGAAANACTCGATCTTGGGCAACTTAATCTCTGCAACCTTTACATCTTTATATGCAAAATATGGATAAGAATAAATTGTAGCCCCTTAGAGGGCAGATATTGGAGGCAGATTACCCAGGTTTGAATACTGACTCTGAAACTTCTGTTACTTTGAGAAAATTACTGTAATTCTCTGAGACTCAGTTTCCTAATTTTTAAGTGAAATAACAATAGCATTTACCTGATAGAATTAGTGCAAATCAAAGGCATTAGTTCATATAGAGTGATCCTTGCCTGACACAGTAAATTTTGTATTCATGTTAACTAACATCATGTTATTATTAAAATTTGAAATATCTGAGTAACTATGCCTCATTTCATAATTTCACATCACTGACACTTTCTGTATGTGTACCTGGCTATTTAGAGAACTAAGTAAATAAAACACAGAAAAATTGTTAGTTAACAATGTTTGTCCAAAAGACTTAGACCTTTCTTTTTTATTATTGAAACAATCAAGCTGGTATTAGTTATATAACAATACATTTTAGGTATTTGTTTTGTGGTTTATCTTACTTGCTTTCAGTATATCTACTTCATATACTTTGTACTGACATGAATAGGTCACTGGTTTCAAGTCAGAAGACTGGTGTTTAGGATGTGCTCGGTTACAAACATGATGATCCTAAGAGAAGTCACTTAATGTTGTCACACTGTCATCATCTAGCAAAAGGAAATAGTTAACTCAGCCATATTGATTTCACTGAGAAGTTTTGAGAACCATGATAGTCAATGCTTTGGAAAAGCAAAAAGTTATGGAGATGATAGTGTTGATACTGATAATGATGATATATCAGCACATGTGCATATATGTTAAATAAGCAGGGTGACAATATACAGCCTTGATGTACTCCTTTTCTTATTTGGAATCAGTCTGTTGTTCCATGTCCAGTGCTAACTGTTGCTTCCTGACCTGTATACAGATTTCTCAACAGGCAGGTCAGGAAGTCTGGTGTTCCCATCTCATTCAGAATTTTCCACAGTTTATTGTGATCCACACAGTCAAAGGCTTTGGCATAGTCAATAAAGCAGAAATAGATGTTTTTCTGGAACTCTCTTGCTTTTTCCATGATCCAGCGGATGTTGGCAATTTGATCTCTGGTTCCTCTGCCTTTTCTAAAACCAGCTTGAACATCAGGAAGTTCACGGTTCACGTATTGCTGAAGCCTGGCTTGGAGAATTTTGAGCATTACTTTACTAGCATGTGAGATGAGTACAATTGTGCAGTAGTTTGAGCATTCTTTGGCATTGCCTTTCTTTGGGATTGGAATGAAAACTGACCTTTTCCAGTCCTGTGGCCACTGCTGAGTTTTGCAATTTGCTGGCATATTGAGTGCAGCACTTTCACAGCATCATCTCTCAGGATTTGAAACAGCTTAACTGCAATTCCATCAGTTCCACTAGCTTTGTTCGTAGTGATGCTTTCTAAGGCCCACTTGACTTCACAGTCCAAGATGTCTGGCTCTAGATTAGTGATGACATCATCATGATTATCTGGGTTGTAAAGATCTGTCTTGTACAGTTCTTATACAGTTCAGTTCAGTTCAGTTCAGTCACTCAGTCATGTCCGACTCTTTGCGGCCCCATGAATCATAGCACACCAGGCTTCCCTGTTCATCACCATCTCCCGGAGTTCACTTTCACTCATGTCCATCGAGTTCATGATGCCATCCAGCCATCTCATCCTCGGTCTTCCGCTTCTCCTCCTGCTCCCAATCCCTCCCAGCATTGGAATCTTTTCCAGTGAGTCAACTCTTCACATGAGGTGGCCAAAGGACTGGAGTTTCAGCTTTAGCATCATTCCTTCCAAAGAAATCCCAGGGTTGAGCTCCTTCAGAGTGGACTGGTTGGATCTCCTTGCATTCCAAGGGACTCTCAAGAGTCTTCTCCAACACCACAGTTCAAAAGCATCTGTTCTTTGGTGCTCAGCCTTCTTCACAGTCCAACTCTCACACTCTCACATCCATACATGACCACAGGAAAAACCATAGCCTTGACTAGACGGATCTTAGTTGGCAAAGTAATGTCTCTGCTTTTGATCATACTATCTAGGTTGGTCATAACTTTTCTTCCAAGGAGTAAGCCTCTTCTAATTTCATGGCTGCAGTCACCATCTGCAGTGATTTTGGAGCCCTCAAAAATAAAATCTGACACTGTTTCCACTGTTGCCCCATCTATTTCCCATGAAGTGATGGGACTGGATGTCATGATTTTGGTTTTCTGAATGTTGAGCTTTAAGCCAACTTTTTCACTCTCCTCTTTCACTTTCATCAACAGGCTTTTTAGCTCCTCTTCGCTTTCTGCCATAAGGGTGGTGTCATCTGCGTATCTGAAGTTATTGATATTTCTCCCAGCAATCTTGATTCCAACTTGTGTTTCTTCCAGTCCAGCGTTTCTCATGATGTACTGTACATATAAGTTAAATAAGCAGGGTGACAATATACAGCCTTGACGTACTCCTTTTCCTATTTGGAACCAGTCTGTTGTTCCATGTCCAGTTCTAACTGTTGCTTCCTGACCTGCATACAGATATCTCAAGAGGCTGTTTAGGTGGTCTGGTATTCCCATCTCTTTCAGAATTTTCCACAGTTTATTGTGATCCACACAGTCAAAGGCTTTGGCATAGTCAATAAAGCAGAAATAGATGTTTTTTTCTGGAACTCTCTTGCTTTTTCCATGATCCAGCAGATGTCGGCAATTTGATCTCTGGTTCCTCTACCCTTTCTAAAACCAGCTTGAACATCAGGGAGTTCATGGTTCATGTATACAGTCAGGAAGTTAATGATCCTTGAAGAATAACATTTCTATATGTAGTCAAGACAGAAGTATAATGAAAGGGGAAAGAAACTAGGTGAAAGGGGACAGAAACTAGGTGAAAGGGGAGAGTGTACTGAAAACTGAGATGAATTACCGTATTTTAGTTTATNGTTTATTGTGATCCACACAGTCAAAGGCTTTGGCATAGTCAATAAAGCAGAAATAGATGTTTTTTCTGGAACTCTCTTGCTTTTTCCATGATCCACCAGATGTCAGCAATTTGATCTCTGGTTCCTCTGCCCTTTCTAAAACCAGCTTGAACATCAAGGAGTTCATGGTTCATGTATACAGTCAGGAAGTTAATGATCCTTGAAGAATAGCAGTTCTATATGTAGTCAAGACAGAAGTATAGTGAAAGGGGAAAGAAACTAGGTGAAAGGGGACAGAAACTAGGTGAAAGGGGAGAGTGTACTGAAAACTGAGATGAATTACCGTATTTTAGTTTATATTACCACCACTTTACTAATATACATATAATTTAGATAGCACCATGACAGTATGAGATAGACCATATATGGTTAAAGAGTGAACTAATGATGTAAATCTTGATGTCTGTCCCCAAATGAAGAAGGTGGTTTTCTCCCCTCTTCACTTTTTCTTTGATTATAAAACATGTAGTCTTTGCTCTTGGGGCTGCACTCTCTTGTCTGCCTTCTTCTATCTCTCCCAAGCACCCTATGCTTATAAACTCACTCTTTGCCTCTCACTTTGCCTCACACTGTATTCTTTCTGTGCTGAGACAAAAGAACCCAAGCTTCAATAAGTCCTTACCAGGTGACTGTTTTCAATTAAAAGACAAGGGATTTGAGTCCCCTCCCAAGACAGGGGTTGTGGGTTTATGTCCCAATATGAGGTGTTGTTCGGTTCAAGCCCCCATCTGAAGAGGAATGCAGTTTCACAGGCACTGAATAGCTGTCAGTACTACTAAGTCTGCTTTATTCTATAGGTAGAGGTTGTATTCCAAAAAGTAAACTAAAGGCAGCAACACACATTTCCAGCAGCTAATGATTAAGTACAATAAATGTTTGTCACTCATTCCAGTCCAATATGGGTTGGAGAGAGTTAGAAACTGTTTTCTATGCTGTTAATTAGGAAACCAGATTTCTTCCATATAGTGGCTTGACAATTCCATAGGGTCCTAGTACCTTCCAGTTGGATCATCTGCTTTTCAGGTAGAGAAAACAAGACAAAGAAATGAGAAAGAGAGACCACATGAAAGGTCTCAGGAGAGGTTGGGCTTGGAAGTAGTGTGCATGTCTTTTGCCCATATTTCACTGCCAAGAACTCAGTTACATGTTTTTACCTAATTTTAGGAATGCGCAATAAATGTGGTTTAGCTATCTACTAAAAAAGAAAAATAAATGAATTTTTTGAGCATGTAACAGTTTCTCTGCCACAGACGAAGTATCACTCTTTGAGAGGAAAAGATCCAGATCGAGGGTAAGGCTGTGTGTAAGTATAAACTACCAGATTATAAATTGATGAAGAGAAGCTAATCCTTAATATAATGTTTTATTTATTGTGCTATGGACTCTAAAAGGGCTACAACTATTTTTGTCAGAAATCTTGGTGTGATTGGCACACTAATAAAGAGGTTTTTTGTTCATTTTTCTTATGTTTCAATAAGAAATTCTTTTCATTCAAACTAGCCAGAGAGCTTGCAGGATGAAGATTATAGTTACCATTAATTTTTAGAAGAGAGTGCAATGGAGTATCACTCAGCCATTAAAAAGAATAAATTGAGTCAGTTTTAATGAGGTGGGTGAAACTGGAGCCTATTATACAGAGTGAAGCAAGCCAGAAAGAAAAACACCAATACAGTATACTAATGCATATATATGGACTTTAGAAAGATGATAATGATAACACTGTATGGGAGACAGCAAAAGAGACACAGATGTATAGAACAGTTTTTTGGATTCTGTGGGAGAGGGAGAGGGTGGGTTAATTTGGGAAAATGGCATTGAAACATGTATGATATCATATATGAAATGAATCACCAGTCCAGGTTCGATGCATGATACAGGATGCTTGGGGCTGGTGCACTGGGATGACCCAGAGGGATGATATGGGGAGGGAGGAGGAAGGGGGGTTCAGGATGGGGAATCCATGGTGGATTCATGTTGATGTATAGCAAAACCAATACAATTTTGTAAAGTAATTAACCTCCAATTAAAATAAATAAATTTATATTTAGAAAAAATAAATAAACTGCCAATAAATAAATAAATTTTTATTAAAAAAAAAAAGAAGAAGAGAGATTTCCTCAGCATTCTAGACAGGGACTTGAGCCAAGAGAAGAAAGCATGACTCTCATAAAGTGAAACTAGTCCCAATTCCACTAATTTTTTCTGTCTCTATCCACCTAATTGACATGTAGTAGATACATTCATGGGCTTCCCCAGTCGCTCAGCAGTAACAAATCTGTACTTCCAGAGATGGTTGAGACTTGGGTTTGATCCCTGCGTCAGGANAAACTGCCAATAAATAAATAAATTTTTATTAAAAAAAAAAAGAAGAAGAGAGATTTCCTCAGCATTCTAGACAGGGACTTGAGCCAAGAGAAGAAAGCATGACTCTCATAAAGTGAAACTAGTCCCAATTCCACTAATTTTTTCTGTCTCTATCCACCTAATTGACATGTAGTAGATACATTCATGGGCTTCCCCAGTCGCTCAGCAGTAACAAATCTGTACTTCCAGAGATGGTTGAGACTTGGGTTTGATCCCTGCGTCAGGAAGATCCCCTGGAGGAGGAAATCACAACCCACTCCACCATTCTTGCATGGAGAATCCCAAGGATAGAAGAGCCTAGTGGACTGTGGCCCACAGTGTTGCAAAAAGTGAGACACAATTGAAGCAACTGAGCATACACTTACAGACAGATACACCCATCCCCTTTATGGCACAAAAAACTGTCATGGTGAAGGGACTTATGTAATTCAAGAAANTCTTGCATGGGGAATCCCAAGGATAGAAGAGCCTAGTGGACTGTGGCCCACAGTGTTGCAAAGAGTGAGATACAACTGAAGCAACTGAGCATACACTTACAGACAGATACACCCATCCCCTTTATGGCACAAAAAACTGTCATGGTGAAGGGACTTATGTAATTCAAGAAAACTATGAGTCATTCTGCGCAGGGCCACCCAAGTTGGACAGGTCAGCTGGAGGAAGTAATGGCACAGGATTAGATCTAGTAGACAGAGTACCTGAAGACCTATGGGTGGAGGTTAGTAACACTGTACAGAAGGTGGTGACCAACAACATCCCAAAGAAAAACAAATGCAAAAAAGCAAAGTGGTTGTCTGATAAGGCTTTACACTCAGCTGAGGAAAGAAGAGAAGTGACAGGCAAGGGAGAAGGGGAAAGATATACCCAACTGACTGCAGAATAGCAGAGAATAGCAAGGAGAGATAAGAAAAACTTCTGAAGTGAACAATGCAAAGAAATAGAGGAAATAGAGGAAAACAATAGAATGGGAAAGACTAGAGATCTCTTCAAGAAAAATAGTGATATCAAGGGAATATTTCATACAAAGATAAGCACAATAAATGACAGAAATGGCAACAATAAAGGGCCTAACAGAAGCAGAAGAGATTAAGAAAAGTTGGCACAAATATACAGAATAATTATATTAAAAAAAGATGGGGGGGTTAATGACCTGGATAACCATGATGATGTGGTCACTCACCTAGAGCTGGACATCTTGGAGTGTGAAGTCAAGTGAGCCTTAAGAAGCATTACTATGAACAAAGCTAGTGGAGGTGATGGAATTCCAGCTGAGCTATTTCAAATCCTAAAAGATGATGCTGTAAAAGTGCTGCACTCAATATGTCGGCAAATTTGGAAAAGTCAGTAGTGGCCACAGGACTGGAAAAGGTCAATTTTCATTCCAATCTCAAAGAAGGGCAGTGCCAAACAATATTCAAACTACCATACAAATGCACTCATGTCACAAGTTTGCAAGGTTGTGCTCTAAATCCTTCAAGCTAGGCTTCAGCAGTACATGAAATGAGAACTTACAGTTGTACAAACTGGGTTTGGTTTAGAAAAGGCAGAGAATCCAAAGATCAAATTGCCAACATCTGCTTGATCATAAAGCAAGGGGATACCAGAAAAATGTCTACTTTTGCTTCATTGACTACACTAAAGCCTTTACCTGTGTGGATCACAACAAAGTGGAAAATTCTTAAAGAGATGGGAATATCAGATCACCTTACCTGTCTCCTGAGAAACCTGTATGCAGGTCAAGAAGCAATAGTTAGAACCAGACATGAAACAACAATAGACTTGTTCAAAATTGGGAGAGGAATACAAAAGGCTGTATATTGTCACCCTGCTCATTTAACTTATATGCAGAGTATATCATGTGAAATGCCAGGCTGGATGAATCACAAGCTAGATTCATGATTTCCAGGAGAAATATCAACAGTATCAGATATTCAGAGGATACTATTCTAATTGCAGAAAATGAAGAGGAACTGAAGAGCTTATTGAAAGAGGAGAGTGAAAAAGCTGGCTTAAAACTCAACATTAAAAAAAACAACAACAAACAACAACAACAATAAAAACTAAGGTCATGGTATCCAGTCCCATTGCTTCATGGCAAATAGAAAGGGAAAAATTGTAAGCAGTGACAGATTTTATTTTCCTGGGCTCCAAAATCACTGAAGATGGTGATTGCAGCCATGAAATTAAAAGACTCTTGCTCCTTGGAAGGAAATCTATGACAAACCTAGACAGCATATTACAAAGCAGAGACATCACTTTGCTGACAAAGGTCAAACTTATGGGTTTTCCAATAGTTATATGTAGATGTGAGAACTGGACCATAAAAAAGCATGGGGGCCGAAGAATTGATGCTTTAAGGTGATCAAAGAAGCCAAAAGGAAAAGAACCTTGGATATTCACTGGAAGATCTGATGCTGAAGCTGCAATACTCTGGCCACTTGATGTGAAAAGCTGATTCATTGGAAGACACACGTGCTGGGAAAGATTGAGGTCAAGAAGAGAAGAAAGAGGTAGAGGATGAGATTTTTAGATAGTATAACAAATTCAAAGGACATGAATTTGAGCACACTCTGGGAGATAGTGAAGGAGAGGGAAGCCTGGCATGCTGCAGTCTGTAGGGTCACAGAGAATCAGACAAGACTTAGTGACAGTAAAGCAACAACAAGATACACTCATAAGGTTTCACGTGCCTCAAACTCAGGAATGCAATGATATTTGTTGCTTTTGAAAAACTGAGTATAATAGCTATGCACTAATGGCTTGAATGAAAACTGCTTTCCAATCAACATTAATCAATGTTGCTTGTTTTGCATTATTCAAATTACATAGTTAATTATTATATTGGTTCTGTTCAAATATCAGTTTAAAAGTCACATATTGTTTTTAGATGTTATACCTTGTTTGAATGTCATAGCTTAATATATGATTAAGCCTCTTAAATATATGTGAGATTTCTCAGCTTCTAGTTATGTCCTTTAACCATTATTCAATAGCTACTGTCAAAAGTGATCCTCTCTGAAGCTTCATTATTCATTGAACTCTCTCTTGTAGTCAGTGAATTAAATGCCTTCCTGCTGCAGTCAGAGCAGTCTTTGGTAATAGTTCCAGTAGTGCTATTTCCTGCCCCTCCACCCTCACTCTCATTGTCTCCTTGACTGAAGCAGTCCACTTGAATACAAAGCACATCCTAAACACAAACTTCCCTGGTCATGAGCAACAATCTCATTTTTATGTAAGTGAAGTACATTGTAAAGATTCGCTTACACTTTGGAAATGAAAGCCACAATCCTTTGTTGTTAGTCATGCTAAAATGCTGTTTCTTATCAACAAATTGGAACAAAAGCAATTGTCAAAATGTGTTAACACTTCAGGAGGCAGAATGTTAAATGAGTGTCCAACTGAGAAAAAGGTCTACCCTAGGAAAAATGAAAATTTTCATGTTTCTTTTTTGAGTGCTTACATAAGAGAAACTTACTTCTAAAATATTCAGAAATAAAATGCCCAGAGGAGAAAACCAGTAGGAAAATAAAACTACAAATGAAGCACTAATGCTGAATAAAGTAAATTGTGAAAAGAAAATTTCTTTAAGTTTCATCAAATTGTACCAAAGACCAGTCAGCATGAACAAAGAGCAGTGCTTTTTTTTTTTTTTTAATCTCAATGATAAAGAACTTTATGTATCGCAAGAACCTGAGCTAGAGCCCAACACCACTTCTTGAAATTGAGATGTCCCCAAATTAGAATATTGGTCTGTGTTTGGGTTGAGGAGGGTATGGAGAGTTAAGCATATCCTGTGGGTCCCAAAAGGAAGTATATGTCATATTAATGCTAGAAAAATTACAAAGGTGTGAGGGAGATAAATAGAAATTACCAGGGATTGTGCTGGAACCAATGGTAGCAGCAATGGAATTGTCACTGTTCCTTGGACTGAAGGTACAAAAGCAGGGAATGGCTGCCAGAAGCTGAAAGGAGAGAGTCTAGTAAGGTAAAACACCTTGAAAGAACCCAGATCTAGTGTGGAGGAGCACATAAAAAAATATGGGACTCCACAGATAAGAAATCCAGAACCCTAAGTCTACATTCCTTCTTTTATCCAATCTCTGGATGTGTTTTCCCATTGGCTCAACATAAATGAAAGCTAGGATGAATGTAAGCTTATTTGTTGGCATAATTTATATATGTTACACCCTTAGGACAGAGAGTAAAGTGGGAAAGAATGGAGAACCTAGAAGGAGGAGCAAATAGACCATATTCAACACATTAAGTACAGAGGCATAGCTTGGAGACTCACTAGATAATAGATGTCATTTAATTTTATAGGCTTCCATCTCATTGTGATGATGGAAACATTATAGAACTGAAATGCAGTGATAGCTGCACAACTCTAAATTCACTTGCACACTTAAAATGAGTGANAGCTTGGAGACTCACTAGATAATAGATGTCATTTAATTTTATAGGCTTCCATCTCATTGTGATGATGGAAACATTATAGAACTGAAATGCAGTGATAGCTGCACAACTCTAAATTCACTTGCACACTTAAAATGAGTGAGATTTTTTGTGTGCAGAATATACTTCAACAAAGCTTCTTTAAAAAAAAAATACAAAATACAATCCTACATGCAGGGCAGCAAAGGAGACACAGATGTAAAGAGCAGACTTTTGGACTCAATGGGAGAAGGCAAGAATGGGATGATTTGTGAGAATAGCATTGAAATATGTATATTGCCATACGTAAAATAGACAACCAGTACAGTTCCAAGCATGAATCAGGGCACTCAAAGCTGGTGCTCTGGGACAACCCAGAGGGGTGGAGTAGGGAGGGAGGTGGAAGGGGGGCTCAGGAAAGAGGGGACATGTGTCTACCTGTGGCTGATTCGTGCTGATATGTGGCAGAGACCAACACAATATTGTAGAACAATTGTCCTCCAGTAACCATATTTTGTTCTATACTTCTCAATATTATACAACTATAATCATCTTTGATAATTATTAGCTTCTCAAGGATAGTTATGCTTTATGAGTACTGCTCAATTGTCCTCACCAATAGAATGATACTCAGATGTGTTCTTTCTGTAAAGCTTTGTAAGTAATGAGAGAGAAAAAAAGAACTGACCAGAACTATAAGCAACTTCACCTGACTGACATATATAGAATATCACACATTCTGAAGAACATTATCCAATTGCACATGGACCATTCCCCATAAAAAACTGATAACAGCTGAGAATTTTTCACAATTAAGCATGGATCTGCAGATTAAAGGACAAGGCATCTGAGAAAATCAGTCACAAACTCACAGCTAGACATTTTGTAGTAAAACTACGGAATACTGAAGAAAAAAAGGTACTAATAAAAGTAGAGACCTTAGAATGTTTAAATCCTACTCATTTTTGCTTAAAAAAAAAAACAGATAACCTATAAAGGATTGATAATTAGACTAACAGAAGACTTTTTTTTTTATAAGAATGGAAGCCACAACACAGTAGAAGAGCTTGTTCAAAGGTATGAGAGAAAATAGCTTGCAACTAG
>SJYB01007993.1:26906-37006 GCA_006408585.1 Antidorcas marsupialis | reverse complement strand
CCAGTCTATGTTCGGTGCAGGATACAGGATGCATGGGGCTGATGCACAGGATGATTCAGGGAGATGATGTGGGGTGGGAGGTGGGAGGGGGCTTCGGCATTGGGAGATCGTGTTCACCTGTGGCTGATTCATGTCAATGTATGGCAAAACAAATATAGTATTGTAATGTAGAATAAAGTATTAAAAAAAAATAAATAAAGGCTGAGAATGACTTCAAAAAAAAAAAAAGAAAAAGAAAAGACCCTGATGCTGGAAAAGACTGAGGGCAGGAGGAGAAGGGGATGACAGAGAATGAGATGGTTGGATGGCATCACTGACTCGATGGACATGAGTTTGAGCAAGCTCCAGAAGATGGTAAAGGACAGGGAGGCCTGGGGTGCTGAAGTCCATGAGGTCACAGAGAGTCAGACATGACTGAGTGACTGAACAGCAACAAGGCACCAATGAGGCCCCTGGGCCTTCTTTCCTGCTCACTTGGTTCAAGTCCTGTTGGCATGTGGGCAGCGTGTGGGCGGCTGGAATTTGCAGTGGCTCAGTGCTGTGTAGGGCAGAGGGTTGGGACAGTACAAGGATTCTTGTGTGCAGGATTCTTGTGTGCGTGCTGACCGCCGTCTTCCTGGAGATTACCCGTGTCCTGACATGTGCCAGTCTTCTCCAAGCAAAGGGGTCCTGATTAAAATGGAAAAATCAGTGCTTGGGTGTCCCCCAGGTTCAGCTTGTAAAGTTGACCCAATTTTTAGGTCAGATGAAATAGCGCACATTTGCAGAGAAATTGCAATTCCACTGGACACAGGATGGTGTTCCACACGTGCAAATGTGCGCCGTGGAGTTGGTTTCTGCACTGTGCCCGACACACCGGCTTGGCACCGAGGCCATGTTGGAAGGCAGTGCCGCAGAGCAGCGGTGCTCCGAGTGCGGCCCCTGGACCAGCATCTGTTCCCAGGGGAGGGGACTTACTGGCTGCAGGCTCCTCCTTCCCAGCTCTCTGGCTCAGTCCTACTAAATCCAGCCTCCTGGGGGCAGGCCTGCACTCCTGTTGAGTCAGCCCTGCCGGCTGGCTCTGCCCACACACCGTTTCTGGGGGCTTGGTTAAGGGACCGGGTCTGCCAGCACTTGGTTGAGTCTCAGTTCTGCCAACAACCTGTCACTCACTCAGATGGTCCAAGTCCTGTTTGTCTGTGTCCAGAAGGGGGTCTGATGGAGAAGGCAATGGNTGTTCCCAGGGGAGGGGACTTACTGGCTGCAGGCTCCTCCTTCCCAGCTCTCTGGCTCAGTCCTACTAAATCCAGCCTCCTGGGGGCAGGCCTGCACTCCTGTTGAGTCAGCCCTGCCGGCTGGCTCTGCCCACACACCGTTTCTGGGGGCTTGGTTAAGGGACCGGGTCTGCCAGCACTTGGTTGAGTCTCAGTTCTGCCAACAACCTGTCACTCACTCAGATGGTCCAAGTCCTGTTTGTCTGTGTCCAGAAGGGGGTCTGATGGAGAAGGCAATGGCACCCCACTCCAGTACTCTCACCTGGAAAATCCCATGGACAGAGGAGCCAGGTGGGCTGCAGTCCATGGGCTCGCTAAGAGTCAGACACGACTGAGTGACTTCACTTTCACTTTTCACTTTCATGCATTGGAGAAGGAAATGGCACCCTCTCCACTGTTCTTGTCTGGAGAATCCCAGGAACGGGGGAGCCTTGTGGGCTGGCATCTATGGGGTCGCACAGAGTTGGACATGACGGAAGTGACTTAGCAGCAGCAACGGCAGCAGAAGGGGGTCTGAACAACCATCAACACGAGAATGTGGGATTCCACCACAAAAAGATACCCCACATCCAAGGCCAAAGGAGAGACCCTCGCAAGATTGTAGGATGGGCAAAATCACATTTAGAATCAAACCTCATACCCACCAGAGATGCTCAGACGGCTCAAGCCTGAGCCAGACCTGCCTTTGAGTGTCTTGTGCAGAGGCCAGGTCGGCAGTGGCTGCCATGGGGACGGAGCTCTGGCTGCAGCAGACCTGGGAGGTGGGCTGATGGCATCAGTTCTCTTGGAGGAGGTCGCCATTAGCCTGCCACAGAGCCACCAAGCCGATGACCCACGAACTGGAGAACAATCACACCAAAGAAATTCTTGCCCTGCTGTGGATTCTTTCCCAAACTGTGGATCCTGCAAAGGGACTGATAACTCCCAGGGAATTTGACTGTGAAGGCCAGTGGGATTTGGGTACGGAACTTCCACAGGACTGGGGAAGCAGACTCGGAGGGCACAAACCCAGCCTTGTGCACATGAGGACCCAGGAGAAAGGCGTGGTGACCCCACGAGAGACCGAGCCAGACTTGCTGTGGGTGTCCAGGAGTCTCCGGTGGAGTGGTGGGTTGCCAGTGGCCTGCTGCAGCGTCAGGGGCACTGAGTCCAGCAGTCCTGGGAGGCGCTGCATGTGAGACTAAGGATGCCTGCCATAGTTTTGAAGGAAGGCTTTTGAAGGACGGCTTATTACCCTATCATAGTCTGGCCTCAGGCCAAACTACAGGGAGGGAGCACCCATCAGTAGAAACCGGATTACCATCTACCATTTACTGCCCATCAGAGCAAGACCCAGTGTGCCCCACAGGCAGTCCCTTCCATCAGGAAGCTTCCACAAACCTCATCCTTCTCCATCAGACAGCAGATGGAATGAAAACCACAGTTACAGAAAACCAACCAAACTGATCACATGGACCACAGCCTTGTCTAATTCAACGAAACTATGGGCCATGCCATGTAGGGCCACCCAAAAAGGATGGATCATGGTGGAGAGTTCTGACAAAGCGTGGCCCACTGGAGGAGGGAATGACAAACCACTTCAGTATTCTTGCCTTGAGAACCCCATGAACAGTGTGAAAAGGCAAAAAACATATGATATGGAAAGATGGCCTCCCCAGGTCGGTAAGTGCCCAATATGCCACTGGAGAAGAGTGGAGAAATAGCTCCAGAAAGAATGGAGGGATGGAGCCAAAGCGGAAACAGCACACATGAATGTGGCTGGTGGTGGGCGTGGCGTCGATGCTGGGAAGAGCAGTGCTGAGTGCGAACCTGGGAAGAACAGTGCTGCGTGTGAACCTGGGAAGTCAGGTCCATGAGTCAAGGTAAACTGGAAGGTGTCAAACAGGAGATGGCAAGAGACCAGTAGATGACCATCACATCTACTACTCTGGGTAACAATCCCTTAGAAGAAGTGGAGAAGCCCTAATAGTCAACCAAAGAGTCTGAAATGCAATACTTGGGTGCAATCTCAAAAATGACAGAATGATCTCTGATTGTTTCCAAGGCAAACCATTCAATATCATGGTGATCCAAGTCTATGCCCCACCCACTAATGCTGAAGAAGCTGAAGTTGAAGACCTACAAGACCTTCTAGAATTAACACCCAAAAAAGATGTCCTCTTCATTATAGGGGACTGGAATGCAAAAAGCAAGTCAGATACCTGGAGTAACAGGAAAACTTGGCCTTGGACTACAAAATGAAGCAGGGCAAAGGCCAAGAGTTTTGCCAAGAGAACGCAGTGGTCATAGCAAACACCTTCTTCCAACTCTACACGGAAGACTCTACCCGGACATCACCGGGTGGTCAATACTGAAATCAGATTGATTATATTCTTTGCAGCCAAAGATGGGGAAGCTCTATACAGTCAACAAAAACAAGGCTGGGAGCTGACTGTGGCTCAGATCATGAACTCCTTATTGCCAAATTCAGACTTAAGTTGAAGAAAGTAGGGAAAACCACTAGACCATTCAGGTATGACCTAAATCAAATCCTGTACAATTATACAGTAGAAGTGACAAAAGGATTAGATTTGATAGAACGCCTGATGAACTATGGACAGAGGTGACCATCCCGAAGAAGAAGAAATTCAGAAAGTCAAAGTGGTTGTCCAAGAAGGCCTTACAAATAGCTGAGAATAGAAGAGAAGCAAAAGGCAAAGGAGGAGAGGAAAGATAGACCCTTCTGAATGCAGAGTTCCAAGGAATCGCAAGGAGAGATCAGAAAGCCTGCCTCAGTGAGCTATGCAAAGAAACAGAGGAAAGCAACAGAATGGGAAAGACTAGAGATCTCTTCAAAAAAAGTTAGAGATGCCAAGGGAACATTTCATGCAAAGATGGGCACAAGGTGCACTGGGATGACCCAGAGGGATGGTGCAGGGAGGGAGGTGAGAGGGGGGCTCAGGATGGGGAACATGGGTGCACCCGTGGCAGATTCATGTTGATGTATGGCAAAACCAATACACTATTGTAAAATTAAAAAAAAGGACAGAAATGATCTGGACCTAACAGAAGCAGAAGATATTAAGAAGAGGTGGCAAGAATACACGGAAGAACTGTACAAAAAAGATCTTCATGACCCAGATAACCATGATGGTGTGATCACTCATCTAGAGCCAGACATCCTGGAATGTGAAGTCAAGTGGGCCTTATGAAACATCACTACGAACAAAGCTAGTGGAGGTGATGGAATTCCAGTTGAACTATTTCAAATCCTGTAAGATGATGTTATGAAAGTGTTGCACTCCGTAGGCCAGCAAATTTGGAAAACTCATCANATTAAGAAGAGGTGGCAAGAATACACGGAAGAACTGTACAAAAAAGATCTTCATGACCCAGATAACCATGATGGTGTGATCACTCATCTAGAGCCAGACATCCTGGAATGCAAGGTCCAGTGGGCCTTAGGAAGCATCACTACGAACAAAGCTAGTGGAGGTGAGGGAATTCCAGCTGAGCTAGTTCAAATCCTGAAAGATGATGTTATGAAAGTGTTGCACTCCGTATGCCAGCAAATTTGGAAAACTCAACAGTGGCCACAGGACTGGAAAAGGTCAGTTTTCATTCCAATCCCAAAGAAAGGCAATGCCAAAGAATGCTCAAACTACCACACAGTTGCACTCATCCCACATGCTAGCAAAGTAATGCTCAAAATTCTCCAAGCCAGGCTTCAACAGTACATGAACTAAGAACTTCCAGATGTTCAAGCGGGATTTAGAAAGGGCAGAGGAACCAGAGATCAAATTGCAAACATCCATTGGATCATAGAAAAATCAAGAGAGTTCCAAAAAAAAAATCTGTCTCTGATTCATTGACTATCTTAAAGTCTTTGACTATATGGGTCACAACAAACTGGAAAATTCTTCAGGAGATGGGAATACCAGACCACCTTACCTGCCTCCTGAGAAATCTGTATGCAGGTCAAGAAGCAATAGAACCGGACATGGGACAACGAACTGGTTCCACACTGGGAAAGGAGTAATTCAAGGCTGTATATTGTGACCCTGCTTACTTAACTTTTATGCAGAGTAAGTACATCATGCGAAATGCTGGGTTGGATGAAGCACAAGCTGGAAACAAGACTGCTGGGAGAAATATCAATAACCTCAGATATGCAGATGATGCCACCCTTATGGCAGAAAGCGAAGAGGAACTAAAGCGCCTCTTGAAAGTAAAAGAGGTGAGTGAGAAAGCTGGCTTGAAACTAAACATTCAAGAAACTAAGACGGCATCCAGTCCCATCACTTCATGACAAATAGATGGGGAAGCAATGGAAAGAGTGAGAGACTATTTTGGAGGGTTCCAAAATCACTGCCGACGGTGAGTGGAGTGTGAAATTAAAAGATAACTTGTTCTTTGGAAGAAAAGCTATGACCCACCTAGACAGCATATTAAAAAGCAGAGCCATTACTTTGCTGATAACGGTCCATCTAGCCAAGGCTATGGTTCTTCCCGTAGTCACATATGGATGTGAGAGTTGGACCATAAAGAAGGCTGAGAGCCGAAGAATTGATGCTTTTGAACTCTGGTGCTGGAGAAAACTCTTGAGAGTCCCTTGGACTGCAGGCAAATCAAAGCAGTCAGTCCTAAAGGAAATCAGTCCTGAATATTGATTGATGCTGAAGCTTCAATATTTTGGCCACATGATGCGAAAGCCAACCCATCTAAAGACCCCGATGCTGGGAAAGATGGAAGACGAGAGGAGAAGGGGACGACAGGATGAGATGGTTGGATGACATCTTTGAATGGATGGACATGAGTCTGAGCAAGCTCCAGGGAGTTGGTGATGGACAGGGAAGCCTGGCGTGCTGCAGTCCATGGAGTCACAAAGAGTCAGACACAACCAAAGTGAACTGAGCTGAGCAGGGGGTGAGCGGCCCCATCCTCCAGGGGCGATGTGTGTGCCCAATGCGTGTGCCCCCTGTGTGTGCCCGATGCGTGTGCCCATCTGTGGCAGAGGCTCTCGCTGCTGCTGCTCCAGCGTGCATGTTGTGGTTTCATCCAGGGGGCCGTGGGGTCACCGGGAGGTCACTCCTCGTTACGTGCCTCCTCGCTCCAGAGAGCCCCCATGAATGGCACTGTAACCTGACTATGGGCAGGTGGCTTTTAACTGACTGAGCTTAGCAGGCCCTGAAGAAGACCCCACAGCAGCTTGACTCACAAAGTTAGCGCCGATCCATCTTCATGCAATCGCCATTTGTTGCCAAGGGCCAGTCCACTCAACCGTAGCCTGGTCACAGACACATGGAACCCCATGGGGCACTATTGTGATGAATCAAGCCAAGTAATACTATCTGTGTCGATAGACCTCGTCTGAGGATCTGTGGGAAATTACACAGAAAGTAGAAGATAAAGTTTTCATTTCTTTTATGGAAACCCTAAGCCTAAAATAATTGATTTTCATCAAAGCTTTGAGAGGATGTTAAGAGTGGGTAACCAGATACCTTCATCGAAGACAGAGGCTGCTACACTGTCCAACATTATCATGAACCTATTCTAGCATAATCAAAGTTGAGAGAGTTTGCAGGAAGCAATTGAATTCCCACGGTTTAGATTCGGTGATTGATATTTTAGCATATTTGCTTTGTCACATAACTCTCCATCTGTCTTCCTCTTAATCCATGCATCTGATTTTTGATGCATTTCACAATAAATCTGCATGCAGTCCACTTCCTGCCAGTTCCCCCATATCTGAACTTCTAACCTGTTACGGCCATTTTAAACAGATTTTGCCTCACTTGTTAGCAAGCTTTCCTTTTAAAGGCACAGGAGCCCACATGCTGTGCACCACAGACATAACCGAGAGTAGACAGGCGGCGGTCACTCTCGCAGACTTGGTGGGAGAGGAGGTGTGTTGAGTTCGGGCTGAGTGGGGGGCTTCGCAGAGAGAGTCACAGAGCTACCGCGAGGCAGAGGGGCGAATCCTCCTGAGCTGGCCCGGCGTCTGCTGCTCGCGGGGTGCCTGCCTCTCTCCTTGCCCGTCTGAGGTGCGGCTGCTGCAGGCAGGGGCGCTGGAGCGCTAGTCACTCACCTAAGCGGAGCAGCCTTGGGCCTCACTCGGGCTCCTTAACCTACCCTTTCGTCTTTGCTCTTGTCTTTTTTCCTTTCCTTCTCTGCTTAGTGTCATTCATTTGTACTTTTCTAAGCTTATTGCTTATGGTGTTGAATCTTTCACTTATTTATTTCAGACTTTTTTCTCTCTTAACATTTGCATTTAAAGCTACAGATTTCTCTCGAACATCAGTTTTGTTTCAGTTTTGACATGAAGTACTTCTTGAATTTTTAATTATTTATAAATTTTCTGTAACAAATTCCTTTGTCGTCAATGAAGTACTTAGGAAGGCATTTTTTAAATGTTTCCAAATGTGATTTCTGATGAATCATTTCCAAAGGTTATGATTTGTACGATATTGACCTAGCCCCTGGCACAGTAACCTGCTTCCCAATCAGTTATCATATGTCCATGTGTTTCTGGAAAAAATATGCATGAATTATATGTACAGGGTTCTGCTTAATGTCTACCATATCGTATCTTCTGGGTCAGAGTTGATGCTCCTTTTCAGATCTTCTGAAGCTACACATACTGGCCTTCGATCTGCGGGTTCATAATGGGGGTGAGTTACAATCTGCTGCCCCGTGTCTCCTGCGTTCGGCATCTGGTGCAGTTCGTGTGTGAAGCTTGTGATCCTCCCGAGGACTTTGCTTTGTGCTGTTATTTTTCATTCAATTTTATTCCCTACTTAGGTTTTTGGAGTTAAATTAACTTTCTTTTACACCAACAGCACTAAACAAACTTTATACTCATTAATAGATACGTGGCATAATTTTCTCGTGTTTACTTTCAGTCTCTCTAGCTGAATTTCTTAAGTTCATAGTTGCCGCCTTTTAACTGGAGAATTTACATTCATGATATTTTGGACTACTGATATAAAACGTTTACAAGTGAATTTTGTTGGTTTTCATATTAGACTTTGATTCTTTTGTTTCCCTTTCTGCTTCTGCAAGTTTGGTTTTTAAATATTTTTCTCAGTGTTGGTTGGGATCTGAAGAATGTAGTTCCCATTTTAACTATTACTCTTAACTTTGTAATTTATAGACTTGGTTATACAGTTTAATGAAAAAACCTGGGGTTACTCCATATCTCTGTTTCTACATGGACAAGAAAGAAGACTTGAAGAGGCTGATGGCGTGTGAAGAGCTGTGTTACTGTCTAGGGTCTGATCACTTTCTGTGTCTGTCTGTTTCTTGTTTCTTGTATCTTTTTTCTTCCTCTAGGTTACCTTCTCTTGCTGAACAACGGTTTTTCATAATATTTTTTTCAGTGAGCTATTGAAAGCGATAATATCTCTTGGTCTTTGTACATCTGAAAATGTCTTCATTTTTGCCATCACTCTTAAATGATAGGTTAACTTGGTATACATTTTTAGATTGATGTAGTATTAACATATTAATTTTATTATTAGCACTTTGAACATATTATTGCTTCCTAGAATCTAATGCTGCTGATAAGGAATTTGCCATCCTTTACCTCTTAAATATTGTTTCTCTCAAATTGCCTTTATTGTTTGCTCTGGATTCTCTCAGACATATTTTTAAATTTTATTTATTTTTAACTGAAGGAGAATTGCTTTACACCATAATGTTGATTTCTGCCACACATCAGCACATGTTTTTGAAACTCTTAACATTATCATCCATGTCTCTTAATTGATCTTTTATAGTTTTAAATCATCTAGCCTCTCTAAGCTGAATTCCAGATGGTTCTTTAATGTTATATCTAATAAACTTCTTTCTAATGTGTTTTGTCTCAGCAGGCAGTATTCTGCATTTTTTCCTAGTATTTTTAAATTTGCAGTATGTTCCTTAGCATATCTACCTTCTTATATTTCATTGCAATTTGTAAAATGATTTCTTGCTTTCAATTTGGCTATTGTCCATTCATCTCTTTGTGGATTATAAGCATACATATTTTAAATTATCATTATTATTTATTTATTTCAAGTTGATCTGGAATGCATCTATCTTCCAGCTGTTACTCAACTCTCTGCCTTAGGGTTCAATTTAAATGTGTGTACAATTTTAAATTACAGACTTGCTTTTGGCTGAGAGGCATGGTGTCTTTCCTTTGCCCTCTCTCCACCACTCTGCCCCTGAATTTGGGTTTTACAGTCTCCTCTTTCCACGTCTGCTGGGACCTGAGTGCAGGACTGTGGAGCAGGACCTCCTACCAGTGACTCTGGTTCAGTAAGTTTTTTCTCTTTCAAAACAAAAACAGAATTCTTGGGTTCTGTGACAGAAGATTCTCTACTTCTAAAAATATGTGAGTAAGTATCTCAGTCCAATATTTTTGTGCAGCAGTACGTTCTGTGTGTGTGTGTGGCCAGTGATGGTAGGGATAGTTTGAAACAGCCCACTTGGAAGTCCCACTTCTGAACTTGGACCCTGTCATTGACATGGATGAAGTTTAGGCAGGTCACGGTCTCCACGCTCCTCTCTCTGGAAATTTCTGGCCCACGAGAGTTCTGCGCCTCTGGAGGCATCAGATAAGGCAGCACCGCAGTGTCTTGACGCAAGTCTGCGCGTCTGCGTGGGAGGCCGGGGCACAGCGCGGCCGCGTCTGCAAGTGTGGGGTGTGCGGTGGGCTCGCAGGCTGGGGTCCACATGAGCTGTTGAGCCGCTGGCTCAAGCCCGCGCAGGTGGGCTCCGGAGACTTCTGGACACTTTCCTTCCAAGCTGGAAGCACCCTGAACCCTGCGTCCTGAAAGTCAGAGCAGCCTCCACCCCCAACCCAGACCCCTCCCACCCCCACCC
>SJYB01007993.1:2592-14816 GCA_006408585.1 Antidorcas marsupialis | reverse complement strand
TCCTCCCCACACGCCTCCCATCCCCCCACACCCAGACCTCCCGGACATCTGGGTCCTCTACACCCAGACTCTTTGGCACCCTAATCCCATCTGCACCCAGGGCCCCCTGGTCAACCCCCCACACCCTGCATGCCAACCCGAGCAGCAGGCTCCGTCCCTCTTGGCCTCGCTGTGC
The DNA here is from genome assembly GCA_006408585.1 of Antidorcas marsupialis. Taxonomy (NCBI): domain Eukaryota; kingdom Metazoa; phylum Chordata; class Mammalia; order Artiodactyla; family Bovidae; genus Antidorcas; species Antidorcas marsupialis. The sequence goes on along the minus strand of SJYB01007993.1, from coordinate 14,641 downwards.
AGACCCTAAAGTGTCTTGGAGCCAAACCCACCTGTTAATAGCCCCCCTCCCTGCGGGCCTCCCAGGGTGGAAAGCGGCGGGTCCCTGGCCCATCACAGGGAAGCTGTCACTGGCCCTTTGGAGCCCCTGGCTCCCGGATCAGACTCAGTNCGCCTCCCATCCCCCCACACCCAGACCTCCCGGACATCTGGGTCCTCTACACCCAGACTCTTTGGCACCCTAATCCCATCTGCACCCAGGGCCCCCTGGTCAACCCCCCACACCCTGCATGCCAACCCGAGCAGCAGGCTCCGTCCCTCTTGGCCTCGCTGTGCAGACCCTAAAGTGTCTTGGAGCCAAACCCACCTGTTAATAGCCCCCCTCCCTGCGGGCCTCCCAGGGTGGAAAGCGGCGGGTCCCTGGCCCATCACAGGGAAGCTGTCACTGGCCCGTTGGAGCCCCTGGCTCCCGGATCAGACTCAGTCTAATAATCATACCGGGGTGCTTTGGGTGGGAGGGCAGGACCGCTGGAGTCCCGTCCTCGCCAGGACACCTGGGCTGGGGACGTCCTGCCGCCGACTGTCCTGTGGAATGCCCCACGCTCGTGGACCCTGCCCCAGGCTGGTCTCGGAAGGCCGCTGAGGGGCCTGGTCCCAGATGCGCTCGTTCCTGGGCCCCCAGTTCAGCACCACACCATCTGGGCGAGGCCACCCCAGGCAGACCTGTCCACAAAAGCCCCCGGGGCCAGAGCCCTCCCCCGGTGCGCGGGGCTGGGGCCGAGTTACGGGAATATTCACCCAGAGAAGCCAGAGGATGCCCACAAAACTTTTCCACATGTGGGCCTCGGCAAACTGTAAGGACGTGGGAATGTTTATCCTGGATTAGAGGCGCTGGAGAAGTAACGAGACGGCAGCAGGCAAGCTTTCGGAGAGCTGGGCCCTGGCTCACCGCGGGCCTCCGGCAGAGATTTCAGAAACCACTGCCCAGACCCGCCCTGGGAACCCCGGGCTCCTCGACCAGGAGTGTGGCCTGAGCCAGGGGCCCTGCGTGAGGCCTGGGCGGTCAGGACGGCGGCTGCGGCGGCCGCGATCTGACCGGGTTGCCGCGCCCGCAGGAGAGGCTGGTCACTCCCGAGGGCCATGCTCCGTCGGGGGAGTTGCTTTCCTGGAATCTGTGACACAGGGGTGGACTTCCGGGCGGCAGCGAGGGTCGTCGGTGCCCTCTCGAGCCCTTCTCTGCCGAGAGGGCCTGAAGCCAGCACTTTCAGATGCGAGCTGCTCTGAGGCCTTTAATCCAGATGAAATCCTCGCACTTACTGCTTCTGTGAAGCACAGCTCCTGTGTGGAGATGCTGCTGAAGGGTTCGGCTGGGGCTGCAGCCTGCCGGCCAGTTAGGGTGCCGGGGTTCACGGCAGCGCCTGCGGAGGCCTGGGGGAGCTGCTCGGCCCGTGAGGCGGGGGCCCCTTCCCCAGCCAGCTCTGCAGCTCTGCAGCGTGGAGATGCCTCGTGCTGGCGTCAGGAAGATCTGGCTTCTGTTTTTAAGGTTTTCTTCACCTCCCAAATCCTGTGGCCCAACTGAAGGATGATGTATAAACAGAAGCAGAGGCAGGGGACCTGTGGAGGGTTTGACTGAGGGAAACGCAAAAAATAACATGGGCATGAAAGTGTCTTCTGTACAGGAGTTTACAGTGTCAGGGTACTGATGTCCCTTAAGCTCCAGAACCGGGTCAGTTCGCCGGAGCGCTCCCTGCGGAGGCGAGGGCGGGGCGTTAAGCGCTGACACGGGAGCAGCTGCCGCGAGCGCCTCAGCCTCTGTGTGCGCCTCGCCTGCCGCAGCGGTGGTGGTGGCTTAGTCGTTCAGGCGTGTCCGACTCTTGCAAGCCCCTGGACTGTAGCCCGCCGGGCTCCTCTGTCCATGGGATTCTCCAGGCAAGAATCCTGGAGTGGGCTGCCATTCCATTCTCCAGGGGTTCTGCCCAACCCAGGGATGGAACCCGGGTCTCCTGCATCGCAGGCAGATTCTTTACTGCCTGAGCAGTAGAGAGACTGAAGTCTCACAGACGCTAGTTTGCACCCATTATGGTGCATGTCTAGGTGAGACTATACGGTGTTTGGCTGCCTGGCTTGCTTCTGTTAGCAGGAAGCGGACAGTCTGGGTCCTTCTGTGCTGCTGCAGGTGGCGGCATCTCATGCTTCACTGTGGCCGAGGACCATTCCGTCGTGTATGTGCCACAGTCCTCTGCGCATGGACGTTTAGGTTGCTTCATCCGTGGTCTTACCATTTTATTCTACATTAGCCTCTAAGGTTTTGTACAAGGTCACAAAAGGGGAAGAGAGTTGGAGAGGTCTCCTTTAGGTTCTGTTCTGGATACCCGAGAAAGTCCAGAAGTATCATAGGATGAGGGGGTCTAACAATGGATTAGAAAAGATCAAAGCCGACGCATGACACTGTCCCCTAAGGAGAGGCCGTTCACGACTGTGAGCAGACCATCCGCGCACTGCGCCTTTCTCCGCGTAAGCTGTCATATTTGCAGTAATTGGACGGCACGTCATTGACTATAATTTTAAAATTCTGCTTCAGAGAACATTTGAAAGTCTGTTGTCATTTGTAAATTTCTTCTTTTGATGGATGGGGCTGAACACTAAATTTTTTGTGGAGATTTCAGACCTGCTCCCTCGTCTACCACAAGGTCTCCCAGAGCTTGTAAGCAAGCACCTCCTGGCTCCCTTCGGCCCAAGACAAACAGCGGCAGTGCGAGGGCCTGGCGGCTGATTCATCCTGGCGAGGACACACCCGGGCTTCAGTTAGGCCGGGCTGAGCGGCGATGCGCCTCCTGCCCTCGCAGCGGCAGCAAGCTGGGGCAGCTCTCCCCCGGCATCTGTGCTGCTGGTGTGCTGTTAATGAGCCGCACACCCCCACCCCCGGCCACGTCACGGGCCTGGAAGGTGGACCCCCCCTCCAGCATTCCTGCGGGCCTGTCACTTCCAGTGGGGAGGTGGAGACGGGTTTTCTGAAGAGCTCAGACCTTGGGTCTCTGGAAGTGAAAGCGTTCAGCTGTCAGAACCATTTTCATATCTTAAGAGTTTTAAGCAAATTAGAGTAAACATGCTTCTTTTGTGGTGTTTTTCATTAATCGTCCTTGAAACTCCAACCTATGAAGCATGGAGACTTACTCATGCTCATTGCTCAGAAGAAATGCAATGATTTTTCTTTTTTCTCTTTCTGCAAGGATACTCTGAGTTGGGGGATTTATTTATGTTCAGGAAAGACAGCCAGTGAAAGGATGGTCTGCAGATCACCACACAGGCAGAGCATAAAGAGGCGGTGTCTTAGGCTGGATCCACGCAGGAAAATGGAACTCTGGAAATGTGGATTTTATCAGCATGATGTTATTCCTTGCCTTTGGTTATTCTCCTTAATCACTTTCTCCTAGTTCCAGTCAACCGAGGTCAACCGAGGACCTCACTCACAGGGTTCATCTCCCCAACAAGCAAGTCGGCCCTGTAATCAGAGCTCTCTCAGCAGCTGAAGGCCGAAGGGCCCGTCCGACTTCTGACGGGTCAGCAGAGGACTGAGTGTGTACGTCAGACCCGGCCTTGCCTGCTGCTTGCAAGCTGGTGCCCTCCTCTCTCTGAAATGCTTCCCTTCAGTTTGCACGTGGAGCTCAGTGCACACCACGGCACCTCTCACATTCGCACCATGTGTGGGACACAGTCCTGGCTGTCCCAGAGGAGGTGATGCTTGCATTCTGAAGCAAGAGAATTCGCCATACCTAGTTGTCAGCATCTCTGGCGTGGAAGCTGTTCTCACCTCCAGTGGTGGGTAGAGCAGTCAGGGCAGATCCCCGCTGGGCTTCCCAGCTGGCACTCGTGGTAAAGAACCCGCCTGCTAGTGCAGGAGACCTAAGAGATGTGGGTTCGATCCCTGGGTCCAGACGATCCCCTGGAGCAGGGCATGGCAGTCTGCTCCAGTAGTCCTGCCTGGAGCATCCCATGGACAGAGGAGCCTAGTAGGCTGCAGTCCATAGGGTTGCACAGAGCTGGACTCGGCTGAGCGGCTTAGCACGCACAACCTTGGTGCCTGGACCGGAATGCCGAGGCAGGCGAGCTTTGGTGGCCCCGCTAGGAGGGCACAGCACCAGGGTCACGGCCCACCGCCGGACCCAGCCTGCACCCAGACCGAGCTCTGCCGCCTTCATCCTCCACAGGCCGTATGCTCCGTGTGGGAATAGGGAGCGTGTGAAGCTTCTGGAGAAGCGTGAGTCTAGGGAAAGCGGCTGTTCTCACATCTGCTCACACAATAAAGTGTTGCAGGAAGAGCAGTGCGATTTGCCCCACTTGTCACAAACGTGGAAGGCGGTTCCCGGTGAATGACGAGACGGGCCTCAGAGTTTGTGGAAACAGTGACAAAAAGGAGCCATTGCCAAGCTTGTCTCCCCAGGGGATACCAGGCACATGGAGGCTATGTGATGGCCATGATTATGGGGAAAGCAGTGAGTAGAAACACTGAGCATCTCAGCAGCCTGCACTGAGAGAGAGTCACAGTTGCGTGTGTGCTGAGTGTGAGCGCACGTCTGCGCTGCGAAACCAGAGCTCCGGCCTGTCTTTCCTGTGTTCTTCAGTTACTGCTAGAACAACACCCCTACTTCTTCACAGCTGGTTGTTAGCAATCACTTTGCAGGATTGCTCCCCTCTATGCACATAAGGGTGTGATACAAGTCTTTAATGTTTCAGGCATTAAAATGCCTAGAGGAGCTCTCGCTCCGCAAATCCCACCCCGCAGTGTTCAGTAACATTACTCTCACTCAGGGTCTCCTGAGCCCCTTTGCAGTCAGCGCCCCCTTCCCATCCTGGCCTCTGATTTCTGTCCCTACGTGTCTCTTCAGGAAGTCAAATAAACTGAATAGTGCAATGTGTGGTGAGTGTATGGATTCTTCTGCTTAGCCTAACGCCTTTGGAGACATTTCCATATTGCTACACCTACCAGTAGTTAGCTCCATTATATGGTTATCGCAGTTTGTATACGCATTCACCAGGTGTGGATATTCTGGTTGTCTGAGTTTTAGTCTATTATGAATATAGCTACAGAAACATTCATGAACAGCTCTTTGGGCGAGCATATATTTTTATTTTTCTTCAGTTCAGTTGCTCAATTGAGTCTGACTCTTTGTGACCCCATGAACCGCAGCATGCCAGGCCTCCCTGTCCATCACCAACTCCCGGAGTTCACCCAAACCCGTGTCCATTGAGTCGGTGATGCCATCCAGCCATCTCATCCTCTGTGGTCCCCTTCTCCTCCTGCCCTCAGTCTTTCCTAACATCAGGGTCTTTTCCAATGAGTCAGCTCTTTGCATGAGGTGGCCAAAATATTAGCGTTTCAGCTTCAGCATCAGTCCTTCCAGTGAACGCCCAGGACTGATCTCCTTTAGGATGGATCCATGCTTTTATCTGAGATTTCTGGGTCATATATTAAACGTATGTTTTACTTTGTAAGAAACCATTTTCAACATGACTATGCAGTCTGGCGTTCCCAGCAGCTATGAAAGTGTAAGAATTCCACTTGGTTCACAGTGAAAGTAGGGTATTTATTATTTTATCCTCAGCTGAATAGAATACAAAAAGTGATTATGGACCCATTTCAGTTATGAGTAAATCTGTGTGAATCCTTAATAAAACATGACCCACTGAATTCCACTGTGAACTTAAAAATACTTCTTAAGAGTTATCCCCAAATGCAAGATTGGTTCCACATTAGAAGGTCTAAGGTCTTAATTCGCTACTTGAATAAGAGGAACTATTTCGTATTGTCTCAGTGGATGCAGAAAGAACATTCATATCCACTACTGTTTAAGATTAAAAGGCACTCTAGCAGTGTAAGAATGGTGTAGGTTATTTGGCAAAACTCAGGGCAAATGCTGAACGTAAGGGACAGATTTTGGAAGCGTTCTCTTGATGATGGAGCGCATGGCAAGTGCAACCACTCCAGCAACTCCTAACACAGTATTGGAGATTGCGGCTCACAAAACAAGGAAAGGCAAGTAAATGAGAGTGAAAGGGCTCAAAAGAAGACGGAAGTCTGGTATTTGCAGATTATTTCATTCACTAACTGGACTAACACAGTAGAACNTGTAAGAATGGTGTAGGTTATTTGGCAAAACTCAGGGCAAATGCTGAACGTAAGGGACAGATTTTGGAAGCATTCTCTTGATGATGGAGCGCATGGCAAGTGCAACCACTCCAGCAACTCCTAACACAGTATTGGAGACCGCGGCTCACAAAACAAGGAAAGGCAAGTAAATGAGAGTGAAAGGGCTCAAAAGAAGACAGAATACTTGTATTTGCAGATTATTTCATTCACTAACTGGACTAACACAGTAGAACCATTAAGCTGTTAGAACTAATATGAGTTTTCATGGTTATTAAATGTAATAGCTAGTAACATCGCTCAATATACCAATAATAACTAACAAAACTTATAAATGAGATTTCCTTTTTGTAGCAGATAACACTTGAAAATATCTATGAGCTTAATCACACAAATAAAGGTCATGGAAAAAATTTAGAAATGCTAACAAACTGCCTAGAAGATCTAAATAGCATTTTATATCCTTCCATAATTTAAGTTACAGCCTAAGATTCTAAGGTTGCCAATTCTTCACTAATTTATCAATTTATTGCAGTCTCAATCAAAATTCCAGTACCACTCAATGGGCTTATTCTAAAACACATATATTGGGGAAAAAAGATACATAAAAGGCTAAGTCAGCTTCATATTTTCCCTATTAGATAATGAGAAATACTTCAAAACCATAAAAATGAAAACAATGTGTTATTGGCTCAATAACTGAAATAAAGCCAGAGGAATATATAAGAAATTTCAGAGATATTTGGGAACTTATATTAAATATGACACCACAGAACTGTGGGAAAAGGTAGATTATTTGGTACAATGTTTAAGGAAAAACTGGCTATTTTGAGAAAAATTAAGCTCTTTTTATTTAAACACGCATACATCTAATGACTTAACTATTTAAATTTGAAGGGTAAAACTGTAAGTAAGTACAATAAATTACAGGAAAAGGGCATTGTGACCTATGCTTGGGAAAGACTTTTAAAACAAAACCTGGAAAGTATAAAACAGTAGACAAAAAATTTTGATGAATTTATTTTCATCAAAGTTAAAAGTTATTTTCAGTGATGAACACCGTGACAAAATTAATGACCCATAGCTGACAGTAAGGAGAAGGCAACGGCAAACCACTCCAGTGCTCTTGCCTGGAGAATCCCAGGGACGGGGGAGCCTGGTGGGCTGCAGTCCATGGGGTTGCTAGGAGTTGGACACGACTTAGAGACTTCACTTTTCACTTTCATGCATTGGAGAAGGAAATGGCAACCCACTCCAGCGTTCTTGCCTGGAGAATCCCAGGGACGGGGGAGCCTGGTCTCTGGGGTCGCACAGAGTCGGACACGACTGAAGCGACTTAGCAGCAGCAGCAGCTTAGCAGCTGACAGTAAAACTTAAAAATGAGTAACGCACGAGACAGCGAAGCTCGGTTCTGGCTGCATCTCAGGGCACTGGGGTTCGGGGTTCTTGGTTTTGCCTCATCCCATCCTAATTGTATGGGTGTGAGAGCTGGACTATAAAGAAAGCTGAGCACCAAAGAATGGATGCTTTTGAACTGTGGTGTTGGAGAGTGTTGTCAAGAGTCTTCTTGAGGGTCCCTTGGACTGCAAGGAGATCGAACCAGTCCATTCTGAAGGAGATCAGCCCTGGGATTTCTTTGGAAGGAATGATGCTACAGCTGAAACTCCAATACTTTGGCCACCTCATGCAAAGAGGCGACTTTTTGGAAAAGACTCTGATGCTGGGAGGGACTGGGAGCAGGAGGAGAAGGGGACGACAGAGGATGAGATGGCTGGATGGCATCACCGACTCCATGGACATGGGTTTGGGTGAACTCCGGGAGTCGATGATGGACAGGGAGGCCTGGTGTGCTGCAGCCCATGGGGTCACAAAGAGTCGGACACNGCAGGAGGAGAAGGGGACGACAGAGGATGAGATGGCTGGATGGCATCACCGACTCCATGGACATGGGTTTGGGTGAACTCCGGGAGTCGATGATGGACAGGGAGGCCTGGTGTGCTGCAGCCCATGGGGTCACAAAGAGTCGGACACGACTGAGCGACTGAACTGAACTGGACTGAGCTCACCAGCTCTAACTCATCAGTAACTTTTTTTATTTCTAGTTTCACTTTGGTTCTTTCCGATCTTTCCATTCTTTACTACAGTGCCTTATACCCTTTTTAGGCTTCACTTTAAACACATTGATTTAAAGACTGTGTATGACATGACTCTGTCGTCTAAAGTCTTTGTACTCCATTTCTGATGGTTATTGTGTCCACCAGTTCTACTAGACAGGAAACCTTCAAAGGTGACCTTGATCACAGTTTATCCTTGAGGGTCTTGCGTGACTTTAGTTAAAGGAATGGTTGAAGACGGTCTTGGTTTGCCCTGAGAAGTGCTCTGGGTCTTCCCAGCCAAGACCACTTTTTTTTTGTCAGCGTCTTCGCTTGGACATCCTGCGTCAGGCAGCATAGGCTAAAGCTGCGAGAGCAGCGCTGTGGCTGTGGCTTTGCGAGGCGACCTCCTGGCCTCGAGCTGAGACAGGCTTGTCTCTGTGGCATGTGGGCGGCCCTTCTGGTCCACATTTCACTCAGCATCCGCGTCCCAGCTCCCTTCCCGAGATCCCAAGCCCTTGCCTTCTGCGTCCATGACCACTGAAGCCCTGGTCCCTCACCTTCTAAAAACAGAAACCAGCGATTTCCTGTGGCTGACAGAGTGTGCCTCATGGACTTACCACCCTGACTATGTCTTTTCTTCATTTTTGCCTTATTTTCTTGCCTGCTCAACTATATATATTCCTGCATTGTGGGAAAACCTCAGACTTGTTACAACCTTCACACTTACTGCCCTTGGGTTTGCAACACACGCTGGTGGGATCAGTGCCCCTGCTTCAGGTAGAATCAGACACCCCGTAGCACATAACAGAATGCCTTTCTGTTGAGCTAGTCCAAGTTGGGCTTCTGTCCCAGCAACCAGAAGAGTCATCCGTGTGCCCTCTGTGTTCTCACGGCCACTTTCCAGTCCTCCTTGCAGATGAATCAGGAGTGTTTTCCTTTCCCTGATTCGGGGTTCACTTTGCCACCAGGCTTCACAGGGACCCATCTCATGTTTGCACGTGTTTTAAAACGCGTCCTCTGGAGCTCAGCCATGCGCTGTCCTCCCGCGGCTCTGCTTTCCAGGAGGCCCTGCACCGGCCCTGCCGCCTCTCCCCTTCAGCCCCTGATCAGCTTGCTCCAGAGGGGCCGGGTGCAGGCGCCAGGGTTCCTGCAGCATGCGTTCCACGTGCCAGGAGGACCTGGCGTTCAGAGGCGGTTCAGTCACTCGGTCCTGCCTGGCTCTTGGCAACCCCATGGGCTGCAGCACGCCAGGCCTCCCTGCCCTTCGCTATCTCCCAGAGTTTGTGCAAACTCATGTCCATCGAGTTGGTGATGTGATCCAGCCATCTCATCCTCTGTCCTCCCCTTCTCCTCCTGCCTTCAGTCCTTCCCAGTGTCAGGGTCTTCTCAGATGAGTCAGTTCTTCACCTCAGGGGGCCAAAGTATTGGAGCTTCAGCTTCAGCATCGGTCCTTCCAATGAATATTCAGGGCTGATTTCCTTTAGGATGGACTCGTCTGATACTGCAGTCCAAGGGGCTCTGAAGAGTCTTCTCCAGCACCACAGTTTGAAAGCATCAGTTTTTCAGTGCTCAGCCTTCTTTATGGTCCATCTTTCACCATGACTACTGGAAAAAGACACTCAGAGCTTAACTCCTGCCAAATCTGAACAACATTCAGGTGATTACGATCTCATNCAGGGTCTTCTCAGATGAGTCAGTTCTTCACCTCAGGGGGCCAAAGTATTGGAGCTTCAGCTTCAGCATCGGTCCTTCCAACGAATATTCAGGGTTGATTTCCTTTAGGAGGCACTCGTCTGATACTGCAGTCCAAGGGGCTCTGAAGAGTCTTCTCCAGCACCACAGTTGGAAAGCATCAGTTTTTCAGTGCTCAGCCTTCTTTATGGTCCATCTTTCACCATGACTACCGGAAAAAGACACTCAGAGCTTAACTCCTGCCAAATCTGAACAACATTCAGGTGATTACGATCTCATACATTTATCCACCGGATTTTGTCGCTTTTCCCTTTTCTTGATGGTTCAGGAGTCTGGAAATAGCAGTGCTGCTGCTATCTGAAATTGTTTATATGGTTTCAAGATAAGCTCTAAGAAAGGACTGTTAATGTTAAGGATTCTAAGAAAGGATTAATGTTAATGTTAAGCTCTAAGAAAGGACTGTTAATGTTCTAAGATGGTATGAGATTTGTAGCCGTGTTTTGCATACTGAGTTTTTTTGTTTTTTATCCCAGATATGTGTGGCTTCCCATCATCTCTGATATAATCCAATTCAAGAGAAATTTTAAAATACACTTGACAGATGCTCGTGAGCATAAACTTATTTGGGGATTTGTGAATGAGAGCAATTCTGCCCCAATGTGAGATTTTTCTTTTAGCTTTTTATTTGAAGTAAGAGCTAAGTTGTCCCTCTAGAACAGTTCACATCCTCAGGCCCAGATCTGACTGCATCAGTTCCGGTTATTACGGTCACCAGGCCTTGGTCTTCCAGCCTCCAGACCGTGAGAATTCAGTTTTGGTAGTCCGTACACCATTCAGCGTTCAGTGCTTTAAGTCCTGAGCTGGCTGAGATGGGGCATTTGTAAGGAGGGGGTCGAAGCCCTGCCGGTGGCCCTCCGTTTGATTCTCGGCTCCAGTCTGCTCAGGACCCCTGGGGCTGGGTCACAGCACCATCTCCAAAGCACCTCTGGTCCCAGGGCCGGGGTATCGGGTTTTGTGTAATTTCTGCACCCCATGTGACTGTGGGAACTCTGAAGGCCCGCCTGCCCCACCACAGTGGACACTGTTAATACGGCTGTAAACACAGGGAGTACTGCAGCCAGGATCAAAGCCAACTTGACCTTGAGACGGCTGGTGGAGTTGCTAAGATTCTTGACCGTAATACTGAAGGGCGTAAGGTACTAACTCAGGCAGAAGGCCAGGAAGGGGGGCGGGGACACATGAGGCCGGAGCTGAGGCCCAGGTGCAGGGGGTGTGCTCAGGACCAGTGCAGCCCAGCGGCACCTGCGGGGGCAGAGGCGGCCACAGGGAGGCGCCCAGCTTGTGTGCGAGTGAGGAGAAGCTCCAGGGCTGATCCAGGTTGTCTGTCGCTCGAGAGACAGATGGGGTCACAGCAGCACAAGCATGCCTTCGTTGGATCTGGAGTTACACCGTGAAGCCAGGTGACCTTAGACACAGCAGCGCACTGCATACAGAGTTTCAGTGCAGATTCAAGGCCACTGCAGGCCACCTAGGAATGCCGGAGCTGCAGGCCTATGCACGACGCACATGGGAGTGGCCGATGGCTGCACGAGGCAGAGGCTGCTAGCGCTAGAACAGCTCTCTGTCAAGGGGCTTGGAACAGGGGACACCCCCCAGCAGGTTCAGAAGCGCCCGCCTGCTCAGGTTCCTCTGGCCCCTGCCATGGGAATCTGCCTCCACTGACAGGATATTCAGGCTGTGGACCCGTAGCGCTTCCCCAGCCTTTCCATGGAAACCACTCCACTCATTTCTCCTCTACTCAGGCTGATGAAAACAGCCCCATCCCAGTGCCATTTTTAGAAGATGCGCTCATTTAGGCTGTGCTGGTCCAGCTGTGACCCTGCAGACCTTCGGTTGCAGCATGTGGGATCTATTCCCTGAACAGGATCGAGCCCGGGGCCTCCTCTTGAGAGTGCAGGCTTAGCCCCTGGACCACCAGGGAAGCCCCCCCACACTGTATTGTTTAAAATAACAAAATCCACTTTCTTTGGGGAAAAGAGACAGCTGGGGGGCTGGGATGAGCCTGTGCTGGTGTGTTGAGAACATGGAAGCCAGCCTGGGCCTCAGGAGGGGGGGCTGTGAGCTGGGTTGGCGGGGTG
>SJYB01007992.1:0-26218 GCA_006408585.1 Antidorcas marsupialis | reverse complement strand
CCCCGCTTCCTTCCGGGGCCCGGGCAGAGCCGTTTCCGCCAGACGCTCCGCCGGGCGGGAGGCTCCGCCCGCTCCCCGCCCGCTGCGCAGAGCGGAGCAGCCGCCGGGACACCGGCGCGGGCGCCCGTCCTCGGTGACGCCCGCAGTGTGGCGCTGGCTTTGCAGAAGTAAAGGTGGAAACTTTTTAGCGGGAGGGAGATTCCAAGAGGAGATAAAAATGCAACAATGCAAACAGCCCTTTAAAAGGTCATCGTCTCTAGTAATCCAGACTTGGAAATTAGAGCAGATGGCGTGTCATCATATAGCTAAGTTACCGGGACGTTGGCAGTAGCACTCAATGGTCGCTGCTGCTGCTGCTGCCAAGGCGCGTCAGTCGTGACCGACTCTGTGCGACCCCACAGGCGGCAGCCCGCCAGGCTCCCCCGGCCCTGGGATTCCCCAGGCAAGAGCACTGGAGTGGAGTAAAACCTTCTCACAGTCTTGACTGATAAAATTGCAAATTGGTACAGTCATTGAAAAAGGAAAAATGAAAACAAAGTTACTTCTGGTACGAAAATGACATTCATAAGAAATGAGATATAATTAGAAACAGAAAGCTTTCTGAAAGATGATTATATGGTCACTCATATTACTCTTGAAATATTTGGAAATAACCTAGGTTTTAGAGGGTGAGGAAATGGTTTAGTAATTGACAATACAGCAGTGTGAAGGAACTGAAAATGGAGTTTACGGAAATCGTGAAAGTATCTCTGTTCCATAGAAATTTGAGACCTAAGTGTTTTTTTAGGCAAATAAAAATGGTACATTCACTGTGATTTTAGCTATTTAAAAATATTTCCATACACACATACACAAATGTATTCCTACATATGTCTATATATCTATATGTGGTTAGTGGTTCAGGAAGATAATGTGTAAACATGAAAATATTTGAATAAAAATCAAGATTAGGGTTGTCCTTTTCTTAAAAAATGTAAAAGATCAAATTCTCTTTTACAGTTGACTTTTCCAGGGAAAGGAAGCTAGTTTCTCTAATAATATGGTTTTCAAACATCTTTCTTAGGAACTCTCTTTCATATTTTGGGCTTCTGTATAAATTGCTTTGCTCATAATTGTTTTCTTTTAAGTAAGTAATACATAGTTCCGTACTCAAGAGATAGCAAAACATAGACTGTCCCTTAGCAACCTATCCCTACCTCACCTTCCCAGAAATAATAAATGTTATCAAATTCTTTCCTGTCCTTCCACAGATATTCTATGCACGAAAAAGAAATATGTATATATGAGCAAATTTTTAAACATATAATATTAAAGTTGACAAGAGTTGAACTCCCAGGACAAAGAAAATATGAAAGTACATTTAAGAATTTAGCAAACCTTCAAAAATTAAATACCTTTAATGAGGACCCTCTCTTCATACTCTTTAAGGGGGGTTTTATCTTTCCAGGTAAGAAAATTCGCAAATTCGAGGTAGTTAATCAGCCCGTCTTTATCCACATCACAGTATTCAAATAGCTGGTCCAGGAGCTTCTCGTCTAAGTGCAAGCTGGCCTGGTCACACGCTTCCTGAAGCTCAGCTTTGTCTATCACCCCATCTCCCTTCTGTTAGACACAAAGCAAGAAAAGGTGACGTGAACATTGTCTTCAAGAGCAGAGTGGGCAATGTCTGTCATTTCCCTTGAGAAANCAAAGAAAATATGAAAGTACATTTAAGAATTTAGCAAACCTTCAAAAATTAAATACCTTTAATGAGGACCCTCTCTTCATACTCTTTAAGGGGGGTTTTATCTTTCCAGGTAAGAAAATTCGCAAATTCGAGGTAGTTAATCAGCCCGTCTTTATCCACATCACAGTATTCAAATAGCTGGTCCAGGAGCTTCTCATCTAAGTGCAAGCTGGCCTGGTCACACGCTTCCTGAAGCTCAGCTTTGTCTATCACCCCATCTCCCTTCTGTTAGACACAAAGCAAGAAAAGGTGGCGTGAGCATTGTCTTCAAGAGCAGAGTGGGCAATGTCTGTCATTTCCCTTGAGAAAAAAAAAAAGTCTATCACATACATTCCAAGAATCTGTCTTATTTTTCACATAAGAGTCAAACTTTAAGCGAGATTGGGCCTCACTGTGTCCATCTGATACGTACCCAGTATTTTAACCCTTTGTTTCTTTCAGTATCTTTGTCTTTAAATCATGCTGCCTACCCTCTGTTGGAACAGGCCCAAGCATGGTCCATGCTCGACATTTCATTTGACCAGCATTGTATACTTCCCACCACTTCCTACAACTTTCCGTGCTTCCAAAGCTTTGAAAACCTCTGGTGTTCCAACTGGGCAGCCCTTGGTCCTCCACTCCACTGCCTGATGAAGAGGAGAGAGTCGGGAGTGGCTGCAGGCCAAGCATAGAGGGGTGGGTTCAAAGACAGCTGCCTCTGGGGAACTCCCAGGGGGTAGAGTGAGCAGTTAAGACTCCACGCTTCTTCCACTGAAGGGAACATGGGTTCAATTCCTGGTCAAGGATCTAAGATCCTGCTGCACTCTAGCTATTAACACTCCACCCATTTCAGACAACAGTTGAAGACAGAAGCACTTAAGGTGAGCTGCAAAGCAGGAAAGGGAAATTTAGAAAGGCTGTGGGCAGAACTGGCTGATTCTTTTGGAGGGGTGAGGACCTGGAGCACGGGATGCTTGTTAAGGAGGAATGGCCAGAGCGGGGCGTCTTACCACTCAGCCCTGCTGCAGCCTGTCAAGCCCACCTTAAATCCACCCTCGCTGACTGTGAAACGTCCAAGCCTCCCTGCCAGCTGCCGCAAGGGAGCTCTGCCTCTAGTGAGACTTCCCTGAGACAGATCAACTCCCGAGGGAAACCGTGAGTGACTCACTGACTAGCACTCGGCTCCTAGGCCCAGAGTTGGAGTCACAACACTGAAGAAGGAAATCCCTTGGAAAACGAGAAACTGACCCAGTGAATTCCAGATGAATTCTAGATAAATTCCTGCAGCCAGACACACAGGCCTGGATAACGTTCCTAGCCCTCCTGTTGAAACAGAATTAGGATGTAAAATATATTATCTTGGCAGGGAGCTGTAATGTCCTGGATAAAGCAGACTGCTTTATGAAATTCTCTGCCACATGCCCAAGTCAACAAAAAATGCAGACCCCACAGTCCTAAGAGAAAAGCAAGGGGGAGACGAGGGGATTGGCTGTTGATCCAAGCTAAAATAGATTGGCTGTTGATCCAAGCTAAAATAGATGGTGGCAATAACGAAAATAAGTGCTCCTTACTCGCCAGGGACAGAGCCACTTCTGCCTTTGCACTCTTTATCTCTCCCTCCCCCACACCCAAAACCCAGCTCTTCTATGGAGGACATTGACTAGATGTGCGCTAAAGTCCCCTCACATGGACAAAGTCCTACACATGGACATCACCAGATGGTCAACACCGAAATCAGATTGATTATATCCTTTGCAGCCAAAGATGGAGAAGCTCTATACAGTCAGCAAAAACAAGGACCTTGACTAGGTGTGAGCCAAAGTCCTCGCATCCCCAGGGGGACTACAGGCCACAGGTGTCTGNAAAGTCCTACACATGGACATCACCAGATGGTCAACACCGAAATCAGATTGATTATATCCTTTGCAGCCAAAGATGGAGAAGCTCTATACAGTCAGCAAAAACAAGGACCTTGACTAGGTGTGAGCCAAAGTCCTCGCATCCCCAGGGGGACTACAGGCCACAGGTGTCTGTGCAACTTCAGGGGGCAGGGGCTCCGAGTGCTGTGGCTTCACAGCTCTGGCTGCCAGAGCTGCCATCCCACCCAGCCTGCAGCGAGCAGAGGTGCCAGGGATCCGCCGGTGGGCTTAGGCAGGGCTTGTTCACAGTGGGGAAGGAAGGCTCAGTGTATCATTTCTGTGGCTCCCACTGCCGGATGCATAATTGTGTTGCTGCTCTCCATGCCCATCTGGGGAATGTTCCAGCACCTCTGACCAGAAGCCACATGGAGACAAGCTAGGACCTTTGGGGCCTCACAGCTCCCAAGTCTTTGAACTGCAAGTCTCTATGAGTAACGGTTTCACAAACCTGAAACCCAGGGTCCGCACTGGTCTGCTGTGGCTTTCAACCTCAGTGAGAGCTATGAAGGACCAAAACAAGCAGTCACTCTCCTCGGTGGGTGGACTGCTGCTGCTGCTAAGTCGCTTCAGTCGTGTCCGACTCTGTGCGACCCCATGGACTGCAGCCTACCAGGCTCCTCCATCCACGGGGTTTTCCAGGCGAGAGTACTGGAGTGGGGTGCCATTTCCTTCCCCATCGGTGGATGGAGTTTATTTTCATGTTCCAGCCAGCGCTCCCCGTGATGAACCTGTATATATTTTACTGACTCTTGAATTGTTGCCAGTGGCCTGTCAGTTTGGTTGCCACGTGGAAAACTACAGATTGGAAAATTAAAGACACCTCCTTTCAAGTCAGAGATCTATGGATCAACAGAGGAACGGATAAAGAAGCTATGGTACTTATATTCAATGGAATATTACTCAGAAGCAAAAAAGAACAAAATAATGCCATATTTGTAGCAACATGGATGGACCTAGAGACTGTCACACTGAGTGCAGTGAATCAGACACAGAAAGACAAAGATATCGTATCACTTATGTGTGGAATCTAAAAAGAGGAGGAGGTACAAATGAACTTACTTACAAAACAGAAGTAGAGTCATGGAGGTAGGAAACAAACTCCTGGTTACCAGGGGAGGGCGGCAAAGAGAGAAACTGGGGACTGAGAATGACGCGTACACTGTGTGTGTGCTAAGTCACTCTGTCACGTCTGACTCTTTGTGACCCTGTGGACTGTAGCCCGCCGGGCCCCACTGTCCAGGCAAGAATACTGGAGGGCGTGGCATGCCCTCCTCCAAGGGTCTTCCCGACCCAGGGATCGAACCTGCATTTACTACTATATATAACACAGATAACTAAATAAAGACCTACTATATAGCACAGCGGAGAAGGCGATGGCACCCCACTCCAGTGCTCTTGCCTGGAAAATCCCAGGGACGGAGGAGCCTGGTGGGCTGCAGTCCATGGGGTCGCTAAGAGTCAGACACGACTGAGCGACTTCACTTTGACTTTTTACTTTCATGCGCTGGAGAAGGAAATGGCAACCCACTCCAGTGTTCTTGCCTGGAGAATCCCAGGGACGGGGGAGCCTGGTGGGCTGCCGTCTATGGGGTCGCACAGGGTCAGACACGACTGAAGCGACTTAGCAGCAGCACAGGGAACTCTACTCAGTCCTCTGTAATGGCCTATGTGGAAAAGAATCTAAAAACGAGTGGATAGATGGATATGTGTAACTTTACTGTACACCTGAAACTAACACATTATAAATCAACTCTACTCCAATAAAAATTTTTTAAAAAGAATAGCTGCTGAGTGAACCATCCAAGTAATTCATACAGCTGCCCACAATAAGGGTCCATCCTCCTGTAAGGATGGCTGGGATCAAGCTTCAGACGGAGCCTGAACCACCCAGGGGGCCACCGTCACTGCCGGGATCTGTCCTTGCCCCAGACACGGCAGTACAGTTACCATCAGTAAAGCCACCGGCCTGAGCAGAGGCTGCCACCACACGCCGAACTCGCGACGCCACGAGGCTCTGCCCCCCGCTCCGCCACACTGACGACGTGAGCCCGTGTCCCCTCGCAGAGCTGCCGGCGGCGCCTGTCACTGCTGACACGTCTTCAAGTTACGGAGCCGCTATTTCGGCCAGCGAGCCAGCTCCACTCCCATGGAGTGCACCTGAGTCACGCGCTCTGCCTTCGGCCCATTTTCAGCCTGGCCGTGGCACTTAGAGCACAGAGGCTCCTCAGCATTGAGCCGCCAGCCCAGGCACTCCAGGAGCCCTCCCTGCCCCCAGGCACCCACCGCTGCCTGGTTACTGAGCCTGGGGACCGCCTTCTCAAAGCCCTCTCCCTTCCTCCCCAGCTCCTGACTCACACATCTGAGTAGACCAGGGTTGTCACTGACGGAACTGTCCCCTAAAAGGAATCGTCCCATCTCAGCTACTTCCTGGATAATAATTAGAATAAAAGGAGTTGGAATTACACATACAAATTTTGAAAATCTAAGACTCTGCTGGGACCATTCTTGGACATGATGAGTCTTTTTTTTTTCTTTGTTTTCTCTTCTAGATTTTACATCCTCTGAGTAAAAAGCCTGCACATTATCTGGAATAATATTTGATGTACTATGAATGTTCAGCAAATAACAGAATTAATCCTCTAAGCCAAGAAAATTCATTTAGGAAATCACAGTTTATTCTGTTTTGTTTTGCTTTTCAATTAAATTAAATCTAGGCACTCAACAGTATAAGATTTAAACAATCAAAAACCATCCTACAGCTGTACCAGGAAGACTCTCATCTTATTACCCTTCCAGAAAAAAGCTCCACAAGGACCCTGAGCACTATGCTGTGTGTGTTAACAGTTAACTATTTAAAAGGTGTATCAGCATTAAATAATTCTCAGTAATTTTCTCCCTGCTTAATTTACTTTATCATAAGGGATGTGCCTGGTGGTTCACTAAGATAATCAACAGCTATTAAGATGATCGTCTTGCCTATAATTACATCTAAAATGAAGACTTTCCAGAAAGGAGCGCATCCTGCCAGTTTCCTTATTCACGTCACTACCGTGTGGGTTTCCCCAGTGTCATCTCTGTAGATACTTAGAGTTGAATAAAGTTAAAAATATGCTTGTTCAGAACTGAAGCAGAGCCATTTGCAAAGATGTGGCTGGACCTAGAGATGCCATACAGAGTGAAGTCAGAAAGGGAAAAACAAACACTGCGTAATATCACTGTTATGTGGAATCCAGAAAAACGGTGCAGTGAAGTCAGCGAAGTCACTCAGTCGTGTCCGACCCCGTGGACTGTAGCCTATCAGGCTCCTCTGTCCATGGGATTTTCTAGGCAAGAGTGCTGGAGTGGATTGCCATTTCCTTCTCCAAGAAAAACAATGGTGCAGATGAACTTTTTTGCAAAGCAGACACAGAGGACAAACGTATCGACACCAAGAGGGAAAGCAGGGGCTGAATTGGGAGATGAAGATCGACTATACCATGGATAAAATCGATAACTAATGAGGACCTACTGTGTAGCACAAGGAACTCTACTCAGTGCTTTGTGGTAGAAATCCAAAAAGATTTGGAAAGGAAATTTGGGAAGGAAATACAAAATAGAAGGGATATATATATATATATATATATATATATATAATATATATACTATATTAATAGCTGATTCACTTTGCTATACAGCAGAAACACATTGTAAAACAACTATACTTCAATAAAAATTTTAAAAATATATAAAATACTTGTTTTCACTTATGTATTTAATTCTAAAGAATACTTTTCAAATTACCTGTAAATAGCAATCAGACTTTATTAAAAATCAGAGAAACAGTTGACTACTTTCTTTAAACACAACTTTGTGAGAAATGTTGCTGATGACTGGCATTTGTCCCAACATAATTAGTATAAACTTAGATGAGATATTTAACCCCTGTTTTATTCATCAGTACATCACAGACACACAGACCCCCTAATCTAAAATAAAATGAACGGGCTTAAAATGAACTGGCCAAAGAGTGATCAAGATTTTTTTATAAGATAAAAAGTGAGAAGTGTCACTTTGCTAAAACTGCACTCACAGTCAGAAGAGAGATGAGAACACCATCTTTCCCTTGAGATAAACTAGATCACTCTGTTCTTTCTTTTCTTCTGTCAAGATGATGATGTGTTACATTACCGTAGGCTCTTTATGAGCTTTTATTTGTCTGTTTTAGACTAATTCTAAAATGGTTTTGAGGCTGCCTAGAAAAATAAGTACAAAGAGAGCCAAAAAAAAAAACAAGTGATGAAATCAGGGCAAAGAGAAAAATAAACTTGGAATGAAATCAGATGAAACCTGAAGCAAAAAGAGTGCACAGAATGTACGCTGTCAGATCGTGTTCACAAACTAGACGTGTTTCCCTGGGTTGGCTCTACGCTCGCTGGTGCCCAAGTCACAAAGTTATGTGCAATCGGTACAACATTCATGCTGCACAAGAGGTAAGGATGAACCAGATACTTAGACAAAGCACGGCTATTTGCTCTAGGAAGACTGGGTTTCCTTATAAGGAGGATGTATGTGACCAAAATAGCAGCCGCAAAATAATGAAAATAGCAGGGCATACGAATACAAAGTCCGCCACTTTCCACGTTTGTGTAGTAGGCCTCCTAAGTGCAAGCCAAAGGCAGTACAGCCTGGCAAATCCTGCGATGGCCTAAAATGATGTCAGGCAATTACACAGCCCCACGCTGATCTGATTTGTTCAAAGCATAAAATTTTTGAGTAGCTTGAAAATGGAATGACCTTCCTCTCTCAAAAACTGAAACCACACCTGATCCCCATGGGGAGACGTGCTGTAAGCTTGACTGAGACCAGACCGATGGTACCATGCGTGCAAGTTCAGAATGAGGCAGAGACTGTCCATCCCCCACGTTCCCAACACACGCCAGTTTAATGATCTGTAAGAGTGGTTCTCAAATCTGAACACACAGCAGAATCACTGAGGAGCTTGTCAGATAGAACACAATCGCTAGACCCCAGTTCCAAGTTCCTAATTCAGTAGGTGTGAGGTGGGCCTTAGTGCATTTCTAATATCTCCCCAAGTAACAATGCTGGTGATTAAAGAACCTTATTTTGACAACACGGATCAATTCCAGGGGTCAGCAAGCTTTTTCTGACAAGGGCCAAAGAGTCTGTCCAGTCTCTGCTGCACGACTCTGCCTGTGTAGTTGCAAATCAGCCACAGAAAACACTTAAAACACATGGGCACATGCATTTACTCCAGCAATCCCACTCCTGGGCATGTACCAGAGAAAACTCCAGTTCAAAAAGACACATGTAGCCCAGTGTTCACTGCAGCACTGTTTACAGCAGCCAGGACGTGGAAACCACCTAAACGTCCGTCAGCAGAGGAGTGGATGAGCACGCGGCGCGCGTGTACGGTACAATGCCACTCAGCCGTAAGAAGAGAACAAAGCAGTGCAGTTTGCAGCAACATGGATGGGCCTAGAGATGATCATGCCAACTAAAGCCAGTCGGGCAGAGAAAGACAGTTACAACAGGGCACCACGTACGGGAGGAATCTAGAACAGGACACAAATGAGCTTCTCCACCAAAGAGAAACAGACTCACAGACAAAGAGAACAAACTTACGGCTACCAAAGGGGAGAGGAGGTGGGGGAGGGATAAATTAGGGGTTTGGGATTAACAAGCTACTATATAGAAAGTAGATAAACAAGGACTTATCGTACAGCACAGGGAACTATGTTCCATACGTGTGTGCGTGTGTGTGTGTGTGTGAGTCACTCAGTCATGCCTAACTCTTTGCAATCTCACGGACTGTAGTCCGCCAGTCTCCTCCATCCATAGAGCTCTCTCGGCAAGAATGCTGAAGTGGGCAGCCATCCCTTCCTCCGGGGATCTCCTGGGCTGGGGACTGCGCCTGGGCCTGCTGCACTGCAGGCAGCTTCTTCGCATCTGGGCCACCAGGGGAGCCGGGATCAAGGCCAGTCCACCACCGCCCGTTTCAGTGAGCAGCTTCACACGCCCGTGTAAGCAGCTGAGTCACGACGCTGCATTGGCTTCTGGCGTACGGCAGATGCGATCCTGATCTGCACCAGGTCGCTGGACCTGTGAGCCCACGCATAGACCAAAAATCCCCCCTTCACTACTGGCCTTGTCGGAGTGCCTGAAGGCCGCCAGCAGCGTGTCGAAGTTCTGGTAGTTAACTTTCTTCAGGTGGTGCCGCACTGCTGCCACCAGCGCTCGCTGTCTGTCCTTGCCTCGGAGATACTCCCCTGGAAGCCTGCTGTGCATGAGATCACCAACTCCTATTGAAGAGGGAAAGAAACGTCTTTTATCTGGATTTAAAGTCTGTCACTATTATTCACATCCTAAAAGAGAGAGAGACCTAGCAACTTCTGTGAATGAAAAAACTTAATGCCAAGACTACTGAGCAGCATGACAGAAAACCCTTTTGTAGTTAAGAAAAAAAGTGCACACAGTAATTGATGAAAATGAATACTTCTGCTATTGCCACTTCTCCATTCAATGAAAAAAATCTGAATAAATGAATTTTATGAGAGAATCATGAGCCCACTCAGCTATCAAGCTATCCTCTCCTAAGACAGCAAGCTCTTGCCTATCTAAAGAGACAGGCAGACAAACGCAGACATTTGTCCACAGGGCCAAGGACCTGGAAGCTGGGGCTGACCCGTGTGCCGGTCTCTCTGTGTGCCTTAGGGAAGCCTTGTAAAACTGGGCACGAGCTCCCTGCTCCCACTAGGGTGAGTTTCCACTCTGCCCTCACTCTGCACACCAAGTCCACTCCTCAGTCCTGCTTCCCTACCCTGCAACCAGCACGGGGGACCTGCCTCCACCCACAGCCCAGCAACTCAGTCCCGACCCATGACCGCCAGTAACAGCCCCTCCAATCTACCAGCTGCAAACCCCCAGACCCCACCCTTGCTTTCACTTTTCTTTCATGACTTAAAGGAACTTTGTGGAATTATCACACAAAGTGCATGCACACGGCCTCTAAACCCCATTCCCTGGATGCTGCTGGTGACCGAGACCAGACCAGAGGTGCCCGTGTTGCTTCAGATGTGCTGGTTCGGTGGATGTCACCAGGGAGGGAGGAACCCTCTCCCTCTGTCCTTTTCCCCACGGCCTACACCCCACCCTTCCTGCTTTTACTGGCAACCTGGGGCAGGTTAATTTAAATTGCAACACTGATGGATGCAGCCAGAGTTTATCACACTAAGTGAAGTAAGTCAGAAGGAGGAAGACAAGCCCCATCTGACACATTTGTACGAGGAATCTAAACTATGACACACATGAGCCTATCCATGAAACAGAAACAGAATCACAGAGAGCAGACTGGCGGCTGCCCACGGGGAGGTGGGGAGGGACGGATCAGGGTCGGCAGGTGCAAACCATTATACAGGATGGGTGAGCAACAAGGTCCTATTGCACAACACAGGCAAGTATGGTCAACACCCTACAACAAACCATGACGGAGAATTTTAAATATGTACACGTATATGTGTATATATACATGTAATTGTATCACTGTGCTATACAGCAGAAATTAATGCTTTTCAGATCAACTATACTTCAATGCTTAAAAACTGAAAAAACTGCAAATTTGCCTGCACGTCAAAGCAACTAATATTTACACCTACTTTGTGCAAGGCTCTATATTATTAGGGTCTCTCGAGGGTCTCTTTTAACAGGTATTAGTAGCACCTCTAAGTTTATTGTTATAAAGTCAGGAGTCAGTCTTGCATATTCTGATAAAAGCCTTCTTTCTAAGGGTAGACCCTTACTCGTATGCGTGAAAAACCTACCACCAGTGCTGGTTCCAGAAACAGGGCAAGTGCTCAGACCAAGATAATCTGAAATGGAGTCAGCGTCCATCAGACCCCCTAGTGTGGGCGAAGCCTGAGTAAGGCTCTTGCAGAGGCAATCGAAGTGGCTGGGTGGGGGGGTTTCTGACAAGCACCGCCGCTCTCCCCCCACATTTCTTCCCCTGATGTCAGTCCCCTGGGGGCTGTTCTGTATAAGACAGCCCTGTCCCCCGGCTCTTCCACAAGACAGCCTTTGGTTGAGTTGGTTTTGTTTTTCTCGAGAGGCCTTCCATCTACATTAACATCCAAAAGTAACTATTGAATGGTCAGCCTGTGGGTGAGATGCAGGCTGACACCCTCTTCCAGCCTGGCGCTGGGAGAATACTTATGAAGCTCATGGCAAATCACTGAAGACTGCTCAAGACCCATCGCTGAAGAGCTGAAATCAGGAGTTCAAGCTCTCGCCCTGGGAGAGACTAACGCCCTCACCACCACACCAAGGACGTGAGAAGCCAGGCCAGCTCCGCAGCGGCCCCCTGCCCGCCCCCAGCCCCGTGATGCCCCCTGCCCCCCACCAGCTCCCGTGATGCCCCGCTGCCCGCCNATGATCTGTGCAAGTGTGCTAAGCCACTTCAGTAGTGTCTGACTCTGTGTACTGCAGCCCTCCAGGCTCCTGTGTCCATGGGATTCTCCAGGCAAGAATATTGGAGTGGGTTGCTGTGCCCTCCTCCAGGGGATCTTCCCCACCCAGGGACGGAACCCAGGTTCCTCACATCTCCTGCACTGGCAGGCGGGTTCTTAACCACTAGCACCACCTGCGAAGCCCCTGGATGATCTGGGTGGGGCGAAAATCCAGTAGCAAGTGTCCTAATAAGGGAAAGGCTGAGGGACACCCCACGTCCAAGGTAAGAGAAACCCAAATAAGATGGTAGGTGTTGCGAGAGGGCATCAGAGGGCAGACACACTGAAACCATACTCACAGAAAACTAGTCAATCTGATCACACGGGCCACAGCCTTGTCTAACTCAGTGAAACCAAGCCATGCTATGTGGGGCCACCAAGACGGGTGAGTCATGGTGGAGAGGGCTGACAGAATGTGGTCCACTGGAGAAGAGAATGGTAAACCACATCAGTGTTCTTGCCTTGAGAACCCCATGAACAGTATAAAAAGGCAAAATGATAGGGTACTGAAAGAGAACTCCCCAGGTCAGTAGGTCCCCAATATGCTACTGGAGATCAGTGAAGAAATAACTCCAGAAAAAATGAAGGGATGGAGCCAAAGCAAAAACAATACCCAGCTGTGGATGTGACTGGTGATAGAAGCAAGGTCCAGTGCTGCAAAGAGCAATATTGCACAGGAACCTGTAATATCAGGTCCATGAATCAAGGCAAATGGGAAGTGGTCAAACAGGAGATGGCAAGAGTGAACGTCGACATTCTAGGAATCAGCAAACTAAAATGGACTGGAACGGGTGAATTTAACTCAAATGACCATTATATCTACTACTGTGGGCAGGAATCCCTCAAAAGAAATGGAGTAGCCATCATGGTCAACAAAAGAGTGCGAAATGCAGTACTTGGATGCAATCTCAAAAACGACAGAATGATCTCTGTTCATTTCCAAGACAAACCATTCAGTATCACAGTTATCCAAGTCTATGCCCCAACCAGTAACGCTGAAGAAGCTGAAGTTGAATGGTTTTATGAAGACCTACAACACCTTTTAGAACTAACACCCAAAAAAGATGTCCTTTTCATTATAGGGTTCTGGAATGCAAAAGTAGGAAGTCAAGAAACATCTGGAGTAATAGGCAAATTTTGCCTTGGAATATGGAATGAAGCAGGGCAAAGACTAATAGAGTTTTACTAAGAAAATGCACTGGTGATAGCAAACACCCTCTTCCAACAACACAAGAGAAGACTCTACACACGGACATCACCAGATGATCAACACCGAAATCGGACTGATTATGTTCTTTGCAGCCAAAGATGGAGAAGCTCTATACAGTCAACAAAAACAAGACCAGGAGCTGACTGTGGCTCAGATCATGAACTCCTAATCGACAAATTCAGACAGAAATTGAAGAAAGTAGGGGAAACCACTAGACCATTCAGGTATGACCTAAATCAAATCCCTTATGATTATACAGTGGAAATGAGAAATAGATTTAAGGNAGAAGACTCTACACACGCACATCACCAGATGATCAACACCGAAATCGGACTGATTATGTTCTTTGCAGCCAAAGATGGAGAAGCTCTATACAGTCAACAAAAACAAGACCAGGAGCTGACTGTGGCTCAGATCATGAACTCCTAATCGACAAATTCAGACAGAAATTGAAGAAAGTAGGGGAAACCACTAGACCATTCAGGTATGACCTAAATCAAATCCCTTATGATTATACAGTGGAAATGAGAAATAGATTTAAGGGACTAGATCTGATAGATAGAGGGATAATGGACTATGAATGGAGGTTCGTGACATTGTACAGGAGACAGGGATGAAGACCATCCCCATGGAAAAGAAATGCAAAAAAGCAAAATGGCTGTCTGGGGAGGCCTTACAGATACCTGTGAAAAGAAGAGAAATGAAAAGCAAGGGAGAAAAGGAAAGATATAAGCATCTGAATGCAGAGTTCCAAAGAATAGCAAGGAGAGATAAGAAAGCTTTCTTAAGCAATCCATGCAAAGAAATAGAGGAAAACAACAGAATAGGAAAGACTAGAGATCTCTTCAAGAAAATCAGAGATAAAAAGGATATGTTTCATGCAAAGATGGACTTGATAAAGGACAGAAGTGGTCTGGACTGAACAGAAGCAGAAGATATTAAGAAGAGGTGGCAAGAATACACAGAAGAACTTTACAAAATAGATCTTCATGACCCAGCTAATCACGATGGTGTGATCACTCACCTAGAGCCAGGCATCCTGAAATGTGAAGTCAAGTGGGCCTTAGGAAGCATCACTACAAACAAAGCCAGTGGAGGTGATGGAATTCCAGTGGAGCTGTTTCAAATCCTGGAAGATGATGCTGTGAAAGTGCTGCACTCAATATGCCAGCAAATTTGGAAAACTCAGCAGTGGCCACAAGACTGGAAAAGGTCAGTTTTCATTCCAATCCCAAAGAAAGGCAATACCAAAGAATGCTCAAACTACCACACATTTGCCCTCATCTCACATGCTAGTAAAGTAATGCTCAAAATTCTCCAAGCCAGACTTCAGCAATCTGTGAACCATGAACTTCCAGATGTTCAAGCTGGATTTAGAAAAGGCAGAAGAACCAGAGATCAAATTGCCAACATCTGCTGGATCATGGAAAAAGCAAGAGAGTTCCAGAAAAACATCTATTTCTGCTTTCTTGACTATGCCAAAGCCTTTGACTGTGTGGATCACAATCAACTGTGGAAAATTCTGAGATAGATGGGAATACCAAACCACCTGCCCTGCCTCTTGAGAAACCTATATGCAGGTCAGGAAGCAATAGTTAGAACTGGACATGGAACAACAGACTGGTTCCAAATAGGAACAAGAGTCCGTCAAGGCTGTATATTGTCACCCTGCTTATTTAACTTCTATGCAGAGTACATCATGAGAAATGCTGGACTGGAAGAAACACAAGCTGGANTTGACTGTGTGGATCACAATAAACTGTGGAAAATTCTGAGATAGATGGGAATACCAAACCACCTGCCCTGCCTCTTGAGAAACCTTTATGCAGGTCAGGAAGCAACAGTTAGAACTGGACATGGAACAACAGACTGGTTCCAAATAGGAACAGGAGTCCGTCAAGGCTGTCTATTGTCACCCTGCTTATTTAACTTCTATGCAGAGTACATCATGAGAAACACTGGGCTGGAAGAAGTACAAGCTGGAATCAAGATTGCCGGAAGACATATCAATACCCTCAGATATGCAGATGACACCACCCTTAAGGCAGAAAGTGAAGAGGAGCTAAAAAGCCTCTTGATGAAAGTGAAAAAAGAGAGTGAAAATGTTGGCTTAAAACTCAGCATGCAGAAAACTAAGATCATGGCGTCCGGTCCCATCACTTCATGGCAAATAGATGGGAAAACTGGAAACAGTGTCTGACTTTATTATTTGGGGGGGCTCCAAAATCACTGTAGATGGTGACTGCAGCCATGAAATTAAAAGACGCTTACTCCTTGCAAGAAAAGTTATGACCAACCTAGATAGATAATATATTCAAAAGCAGAGACATTACTTTGCCGACTAAGGTCCGTCTAGTCAAGGCTGTGGTTTGTCCTGTGGTCATGTGTGGATGTGAGAGCTGGACTGTGGTCATTTGTTCTCACAACCCCNTAGATAATATATTCAAAAGCAGAGACATTACTTTGCCGACTAAGGTCCGTCTAGTCAAGGCTGTGGTTTGTCCTGTGGTCATGTGTGGATGTGAGAGCTGGACTGTGGTCATTTGTTCTCACAACCCCAGGAAATGAATATACTGGACCTGCGTTTGTGTACATTCAGTAGTGGGAGTCGATTTGTTTTGCCCTCTGCCCTCTGTTTAAAAATATTTTTCTGTTTATAGCTTTTTGAGGTTAAGTCTGTTGGCGTATTGTTGACTCCCAGTGTCGTGTGAGCTTCAGACGTACAGCAGCGTTGTCAGTTACACACACAGCCCCGTGCAGATTGTTGACTAGGCCATTAGAGAGGGCTGAGTAGAGCTGCCTGTGTGGACGGCAGGTCCTTTTTGCTCGCCCAGTTTACAGGCGGCAGTGTGTGCATGTCAGTCCCAATTCTCCAGTTTCCCCCCTGTTCTCCCCCTGGTGCCATTCTGTTTCCCAGGCAGCGCTAGTTGTGAAGACAGTGAAAATGGAAGGCGCTCAGTCGTGTCCAACTCTTTCTGACCCCACAGACTATACGGTCCATGGCATTCTCCAGGCCAGAGTACTGGAGTGGGTGTAGAACCTGCCTGCAAGTGCAGGAGACGTAAGAAATGTGGGTTCAATCCCTGGACTGGAAAGATCCCCTGGAGGAAGGCATGGCAACCCAGTCCAATATTCTTGCCTGGAGAATCCCACTGATACAGGAGCATGCAAGCTCCTGTCCATGGGGTCACAGAGAGTCAGACACGACCGAAGTGACCTAGCATGCGAGCTACTTCTGTGACTCCACTTCTGTTTTGTGAGTAAGTTTATTTGTACCATGTTTCGAGCCTCTCTGCCCTCTTTAAAGAATACAGTGCCCTCCTCCACGTTTCCACAGGCCCTGGAGGGCATACACAGCTTGCCTGCCCCCAGGCACCCAATCTGCCTCGCTTACTTGCTTGTCTGATAGCTGAGATGGCAGCTCCCAGTTATAGAAGCAAAGTGCTAAGTACTTTATATATGATTAATTTGATCCTACCAGCAACTCCGGGAGGTAGGTGTACTACAATTTTTAGCCTTTCCATTTTATAGATGAAGAAACTGAGGTACAGAGAAGTTAAATCCTGGGCCCGAGGTCACGCAGGGAGGTGCCAGGGGTAGGACTGGAACCCAGCAGTGTCCCTCCGGAGGCTGCCCTTACCACTGCAGCGAGGCTGTCGGCACTGACTCTGTGATTGCAGGCCTGTTCTTCCACTCCCTTATTATTTAATATATGAGTTTCTGTTGGTTGAATTATTCAAAGCAATAATGGTAAAGCACAAAGAGAAGAAATTCTTTCCTGGGTTGCCTTTCCCTCCTCCAGGGGATCTTCCTGAGCCGCAGATGGAAGCCTAGTCTCCCGCAGGGCAGAACTTCTTTACCATCTGAATGACCAGGGAAGCCCTGCCATATTTTAGAAAAACCACAGGAGACAGTGTTTTTTTGTTTTTTGTTTTTTTTAGGTTATAGAAGAGCTCCTAAAACAAACACTCATTAATTTACTACTATTAAAGGGGTTAAAACATGCATAAAGGAAAACATGAAGAAATTATTTAAATACTTAACTAGATCAGTTCAGTTGCTCAGTCATGTCCGACTCTTTGCGACCCCATGGACTGCAATACGCCAGGCCTCCCTGTCCATTACCAACTCCTGGAGTTTACTCAAACTCATGTCCGTTGAGTCAGTGATGCCATCCAACCATCTCATCCTTTGTCATCCCCTTCTCCTCTTGCCCTCAATCTTTACCAGCATCAGGGTCTTTCCAGTGAGTCAGTTCTTCCCATCAGGTGGCCGAAGTATTGGAGTTTCAGCTTCAGTATCAGTCCTTCCAATGAATATTCAGGACTGATTTCCTTTAGGATGGACTGGTTGGATCTCCTTGCAATCCAAGGGACTTCTCCAACAGCATAAGAGTCTCCTCCAACACCACAATTCAAAAGCATCAATTTTTTGGTGCTCAGCTTTCTTTATGGTCCAACTCTCACATCCATACATGACTACTGGAAAAACGATAACTTTGGCTATATGGACCTTTGTCTGTAAAGTAATGTCTCTACTTTTTAAACTGCTGCCTAGGTTGGGCATAGCTTTTCTTGCAAGGAGTAAACGTCTTTTAATTTCATGGCTGCAATCACCATCTGCAGTTATTTTAGAGCCCAAGAAAATAAAGTCTCTCACTGTTTCCATTGTTTCCCCATCTATTTGCCATGAAGTGATGGGACCAGATGTCATCATCTTAGTTTTTTGAATGTTGAATTTTAAGGCAGGTTTTTCACTGTCCTCTTTCACTTTCATCAAGAGGCTCTTTAGTTCTTCTTGCTTTCTGCCATAATGGTGGTGTCATCTGCATATCTGAGGTTATTGGTATTTCTCCCGGCAACCTTGATTCCAGCTTGTGCTTGGAGTTAAGCATATTCATTTACAGCTCACTTGTTTGTTTCTATCTTCTTTTTTTTTGGTCTTATTTATTTTTAATTGAAGTATAGAAAGAAAGAAAGTGANTGGTATTTCTCCCGGCAATCTTGATTCCAGCTTGTGCTTGGAGTTAGGCATATTCATTTACAGCTCACTTGTTTGTTTCTATCTTCTTTTTTTTTGGTCTTATTTATTTTTAATTGAAGTATAGAAAGAAAGAAAGTGAAGTCGCTAAGTCGTGTCCGACTCTTTGAGACCCCATGGACTTGTAGCCCGGCAGGCTCCTCCGTCCGTGGGATTCTCCAGGCAAGAGTACTGGAGCGGGTGCCATTTCCTGCTCCAGGGGTCGAGCCTGGTTCTCCCGCATTGCTGGCAGTCTTCATGGTCGGAGCCCCTGGGGAGCCCAGCTGAAGCATGGCTGGTTCACAGTGCTGTGTTAGTCTCAGGTTACACAACAAAGGGGCTCAGTGA
This sequence comes from Antidorcas marsupialis, assembly GCA_006408585.1. Lineage (NCBI taxonomy): Eukaryota > Metazoa > Chordata > Mammalia > Artiodactyla > Bovidae > Antidorcas > Antidorcas marsupialis. Next base: position 7,519 of record SJYB01007992.1, on the reverse strand, counting down.
TACATAAATATGTGCACATATAAAATATATGGTTTTTCAGACTCTTTTCCATTGTAAGTTATCAGAAGATAAGGGGTATAGTTCCCTGTGCTAAACAGGGCCTGCAGTATAGCAACAGGAACTATATTGCCTGTTATATATACCTGTTACCTATTTTAAATATTGTGAGTAGTATGTATATGTCAATCCTCAATTCCTCGTTTATACTCCGGTTCCCCTTTGGCAACTGTTAAGCTTGTCTTCTACGTCTGTGAGTCTGCTTCTATTTTGCTTACATCTTAATGTGCTATGCACTATTCAACATACATTTGCCTTACTCTTAACTTTTAAGAGTTATTGGGGATATATACTTTTTAAGGGATATATTTCCTTCATAAAATTACCTGTATCTGTATTCTGCCTATGACCTCTGCAGAAGAATCAGTTAGAATCTAGAAATGATAGACTCGTGTGTGTGTGTGTGTGTGTGTGTGTGTGTGTGACTGTGACTGGCACACAGAAGACTTGTCTGGTGAGTGAATGCGGTGAGCTGTGCTGTGATTACAGCTGTTGACTCTCTGACATACATGGCCGCTCACGATTAATTCTCAATTCTCCCAGCAACATGTTCTAGGCAGTGTTAGGCTGAGAAGTGAGGGCTATGTGGCTTAGAATCCTCCTTTTTGCCATCTGGCATGCTCCTAATCAACCCGTTGGAGCTGGTTTCAGATTGTCAACTTTATACGTTCAAATTATGGCCTTCAAACTGCCTTTGATTTATTCTGACCTTACCCCATTGTTCTTTTTCTTCTTTTTGAACTAATGGGAAGTAAATAAAGAAATAAGAGATGAGTTACATTATCTTTCATCTTTTGTTTCTCTACAAAGTGTCATTCTCCTGCAGAAGTTTATTCAGCTCTGTGTTTCTCGAGTACAGGAAATAGTTTTAAAAGCAAAAGGAGTTTAAGAATTTTAAATTCACTCTTTTTATTCTTAGCAAAATAACAGAGGTTTATTAATTTTAATGTTATTAAATAGTGGTGTTGTAATTTTACAGTTTTCAAAAGAAATCCTTACTCATTTAATCACAGTGGTGGAAGTAATGAAATTGTATTACAGAAAATTAGCAAAATAAAACCAAATCACCCATAATCCTGTCACCTTAATTCAACCTTTATTATCTCTTTCATTTATTTCTTTCCGCTGTGGCTTCCTGTGTCGATTTCTGCATGCCTTTTGTTTTGGCATAACTTTAGTCAGAGTGCAATTCCATTTTACACTCTGTTTTGGCTCTTAACATAAAATAATCTTATATTACTGTGTATTCTTAATAACCAACATTTAGAATGCACACAGAGTGTGTTCTTGTTAATATGACGGGATTAATCACCCTCCAGGATTGAACACTTAGATTCTTTTCTTTCTTTCCCCTTATAGTCAGTGAGACTACAAGCATTTTTATAAATATGATTTTTTCAGACTTTTGATTTTGTGGATTATCTCCTCATGATTGGTTTTCAGATGTGGATGACAGGGTGACTATTTTTATGTTTTTGAGTCGTATTTGCCAAAATATTTCCAGAAGAGTTAGCGCGTGCACTAGCAGCCTGCAGGCGCTGTGCCACTTTTGCCGATGTTAGATGTTCTTTCTCTATATATGGATATGTGTTTAAATATGTAACATGTTAAACATGATATCTTGTTGTTCTTTTTATTTCATTTGTTACTGTAGAGTATTATAATTTCTCCATATATTTGCTTACTAGTTGTAAGTTGCTTATAACCTTTGGTTATTTATTTCTTTAATGCTTACTTTTCTGTTATAAATCTTAGGAGTTATATGAATGATATTAACACTTTGGTTTTATTTACTGAAAAAATTTTGTCTTACTTTTCAATAAAAATTTTGTATTCTGTTACTTATCTGTATAAAGGAATATACATGATAGAAGAGGGAACACATAAAGCTTTTTTTAAGCATATATTTTCTTTCGAAATTGGATTTAGTTTTTGATGACCCAAATGATCACGGCATTTTGCATGATGTACTCTGCATATGAGTTAAATAAGCAGGGTGACAATATACAGCCTTGACGTATTCCTTTTCCTATTTGGAACTAGTCTGTTGTTCCATGTCAAGTTCTAACTGTTGCCTTTGGACCTGCATACAGATTTCCCAGGAGGCAGGTCAGGTGGTCTGGTATTCCCATCTCTTGAAGAATTTTCCATAGTTTGTTGAGATCCATACAGTCAAAGGCTTTTGTATAGTCAATTAAGCAGAAGCAAATACTTTTCTGGAACTCTCGTGCTTTTTCGATGATCCAACTAATGTTGGCAATTTGATCTCTGGTTCCTCTGCCTTTTCTAAAGCCAGCTTGAACATCAGGGAGTTCACGGTTCATGNTCTGTTGTTCCATGTCAAGTTCTAACTGTTGCCTTTGGACCTGCATACAGATTTCCCAGGAGGCAGGTCAGGTGGTCTGGTATTCCCATCTCTTGAAGAATTTTCCATAGTTTGTTGAGATCCATACAGTCAAAGGCTTTTGCATAGTCAATTAAGCAGAAGCAAATACTTTTCTGGAACTCTCGTGCTTTTTCGATGATCCAACTAATGTTGGCAATTTGATCTCTGGTTCCTCTGCCTTTTCTAAAGCCAGCTTGAACATCAGGGAGTTCACGGTTCATGCACTGTTGAAGCCTGGCTGGGAGAATTTTGAGCTTTACTTTGCTAGCATGTGAGATGAGTGCAACTGTGCAGTAGTTTGAGCATTCTTTGGCATTGCCTTTCTTTGGGTTTGGAATGAAAACTGACCTTTTCCAGTCTTGTGGCCACTGCTGAGTTTTCCAAATTTGCTGATGTATTGAGTGCAGCACTTTCACAGCATCATCTTTTAGGGTTTGAAACAGCTCAGCTGGAATTTCATCACCTCCTCTAGCTTTGTTCATAGTGATGCTTCCTAAGGCCCACTTGTCTTCACATTCCAAGATGTCTGGCTCTAGGTGAGTGATCATACCATCGTGATTATCTGGGTCATGAGGATCTTTTTGTATAGTTCTGTGTATTCTTACCATCTCTTCTTAATATCTTCTGCTTCTGTTAGGTCCATGCCATTTCTGTCCTCTATAGAGCCCATCTTTGAGTGGAGTGTTCCCTTGCTGTCTCTAATTTTCCTGAAGGGATCTCGAGCACGGTTTTGGCTCCGTCTCTGGGTGCTGGTGTGTGCAAGGTTTGTTTGAGTGCTCCAAGTGTCTCTGTTGCGTATGGGGTTTGACTTGAAACGTGACTTCACCCCTCCTCCTGTCTTGCTGGGGCTTCTCATTTGCTCTTGGATGTGCGGTATCTTTTTTTGCTGTGATGCAACATTCTCCTGTCAATGGTTGTTCAGCAATGAGTTGTAATTTTGGAGTTCTCGCAGCAGAAGATGATTGCATGTCCTTCTACTCCGCCACACCATTCTAGTCCTTGTTGCTGGCAAGCTGGAGTTTGCTGCTCGGTTGGACTCAGCCTGGGTTCCACGGCCAGGGAGGAGGCCGCAGAGAAGCACTGGGCTGAGCTGGCGGGCGCAGGTAGGCAGGCACCGGGGGAGCGGGGCTCCGGGCTGGATCAGCACCACCGCTGGGGAGGGCCAGGCCGGGCTGAACACGCGGCACCAGGAGACCGAGCCACACACCACCTCCGACTCTCTCTCCTTCTAAAATGTCCAGTCACTCTTCAGAGTGTGGATGAAGCCAGGCTGGATGAAGCACAAGCTGGAATCAAGATTGCCAGGAGAAACATCAATAACCTCAGATATGCAGATGACACCACCCTTATGGCAGAGAGTGAAGAGGAACTAAAGAGCCTCTTGATGAAAGTGAAAGAGGAGAGTGAAAAAGTTGGCTTAAGACTCAACATTCAGAAAACTAAGTTCCCGGTTCATGCACTGCTGGAGCCTGGCTGGGAGAATTTTGCGCTTTACTTTGCTAGCATGTGAGATGCTGGCATCTGGTTCCACCACTTCATGGCAAATAGATGGGGAAACAGTGAGAAGAGTTTAATTTGGGAGCTCCAAAATCAGTGCGGATGGTGACTGCACCCATGAAATTAAAAGATGCATGCTCCTTGGAAGAAAAGCTTGACCAACCTAGACAGCATATTAAAAAGCAGAGACATTGCTTTGCCAACAAAGGTCTGTCTAGTCAAGGCTATGGTTTTTCCAGTAGTCGTGTATGGATGTGAGAGTCGGACCATAAAGAAAACTGAGTATCAAAGAATTGATGCTTTTGAACTGTGGTGTTGGAGAAGACTCTTGAGCATCCTTTGGACTGCAAGGAGATCCTACCAGTCCATGCTGAGGGAAATCAGTCCTGAATGTTCATTGGAAGGACCAATGTTGAAGCTGAAACTCCAAAACTTTGGGCACGTGAGCTAACTCACTGGAAAAGCCCCTAATGCTGGGAAAGACTGAAGGTGGGAGGAGCAGGGGATGACAGAGCTTGAGATGGGTGAATGACATCACCGACTCCATGGAAACGAGTTTGAGCAAGCTCCAGGAGTTGGTGATGGGCAGGGAAGCCTGGTATGCTGCAGTCCATGCAGTCGCAAAGAGTGAGAGACGACTGAGTGACTGAAATGAGCTGAACTGACCCAAATGATACTGTGGTATTCTTCAATATATGTATATTTGGTAGTCAAGAATACTTTGGGTCATACAAACACCTGACAATTTTCTAATTTTATAGGAAAAGAGGAGCTAAGATTGTATCCAAGAGAGTTGATGATTTCAAAGAAAAGTTTCAACATAGACTTGGAAGAGTTTTAGATCCGTAAGTTCATGATTAACTTAAAATTAATAATGTTTTTGGATCAAATTTACAAGTACTCCTGTCATAAATGTTGCTTTGTGTTCTATTAGAGTCTATCTATTAAATAAGAATCATCCATTTGTGTTAATCAGGGAACCCTGTTAGCCACCTAAGAGCTTGGGGTTCCAGGAAAGTACCGAGTCTCCAAAAGGGAGAGGGCATTTGGAAAAGAAAGAGAAAGAATTTTATGTAAAGCTTTATTTCTAGGATCTCAGAAATTTAACTTACTGTGTTACATTTTCCTCTCCTCTCTCTCTATAGATAGAGAGAGAATGTTTGTATACACGCATGCTTCCATAAATCTACTTTGGGACCATGTTCTGTTTTTTCTTTTTCCATCTGGGCCTTTTCATTGAAAGCCAGTGAAAGCATCAGCCATTGCTAATGTGAGTTGGAGATTAGAGAAGAGATCTGTTGGAGAACTTCTGTTTGAGCTTTATAGTTTGGTTATAGGAGAAAATATAGATGATTAAAAATATATGGAAAACATATTTAAAATTCCAGGGATGCCATGTGGTGGGAATTTTCACTAAAGGGAATTTTTTTCTTTGATAGCATTGCGGAAACAATGAATGTTCCCCCAGACCACACATTTGGGGCTTGTCTTCGTCCTGAGGACTATGGTAAATATACAGTTTCTTTTTAAAAAGCAAACAAAGACAAAATCCTGCTTCCGCACCCCCCGCCGCCCAAATTATGCAGTGAAGTTCACCATCTCCTTCTCTCAAAGCTTCCAATTTTAAAGACTTAAAATATTATATTAACATTAATGAGAACAATTTGTAGCACAAGAAAGAAGCAACATTTTCCTATTATATTTGAAACAGGTACAGTTTAAAGCCCTGGTAATGAATTCCTTAAGTGTAGTTAAGGCTTAGAGTTTTATTTAGAATATAAACAAGGCCTATATTAAACAATCAAAAGTGAACTGAGGCAACTTTTTAATGAATTCAAATATTGTGCCGGGCCCTTGCTCTCAGAATGTGGTTGCAGACAGGCTGTGTTGGGGTCCCTGCGAGGCACTTAGAGGTGCAGACTCGGGTTCTACCCTCAGACCTCCCGGATCAGAAACAGCATTTTCACAGCATTCCCACATGAACTGTAGGGGCGTTCAGGTTCCAGAAAGCACTGTACAACCACACACCAAAGAACCACTCTTCCCACCAGCCGATCAACAAATTGATCTATGAAGCAGCGGCAGAAACCTACCAGGATCTTGTCTTAGTGCTAAGTGACCTAAGTAGCAACCTTCCCCAGGGAAGACTATTTGAAAGCTTATTAGAACTGAGCTGCGTAGTAGTGGTTTTCAAAATATAGTCTGCAGTCTACCTGCATTAAAATCACCCATAGAGTTATAGAGTTTATTAAATATGGGTTCCTGGGACCCATGCCCAGACAATTCTGATTCAGTAGGCTCTCATGTACACTAAATTTTAGGAAACTTCCAGGTGGCCCTAGGGGTAAAGAACCCACGTGCCAGTGCAGGAGACGGAAGGGACACGGGTTCGATCCCTGGAGGAGGGCATTAGAAAATTTGTCTGTGTTTCACTATCAGCATGATAAACTCTGTGTTGGATTCATTGATTCATGCTATAAATACCTGGAAAGCCATGTACTGTGCACAAGACCCCAAGAACCCAACAGACAGCATGAAACTGCCCTCAAGTAGGCAGTTGACCATGATTGTCTACTTGTTTTTCAGACTAACTGATGGATTTCCTAAATCACTCCTTACCAGAGCCTCTAAGATGGGCAGACATCCATTAAACACGTAACAGTTGATCTAAAAAGAAGTATGATCTCCTAACGTGGTGACTCACAAATGCTCTAGAACATCATGCTGCGTTAGCAAATAAGTATTTGTTTTGTTTGTTAGTGAGTAGGCTTTAGCTAACGCCCTTTCAGTGTGTGTTCTGAGTCATTTCAGGTGTGTTTGATTCTTTGCAACCCTATGAGCTGTATAGCCTGTCAGGCTCCTCTGTCCATGGGATTCTCCAGGCAAGAATAATGGGGTGGATTGCCAGCCCCTCCTCCAGGGATCGAACCCGTGTCTCTTGCACTGGCACGTGGGTTCTTTACCACTAGGGCCACCTGGGAGTTTGCTAAAATTTAGGGTACATGCGAGCCTACCGAATCAGAATTATCTGGGCATGGGTCCCAGGATCCGGCATAGCTAATAAACTCTGTGGGTGATTTTAATGCAGTTGAGCTGCGTTATAAGTTGAGTGACAAGACGGTGTTATGAAAAGGAAGAACACTGCCATTAATAGTTTATGAAGTATGTATGTGTCAGCAGCAGCCTTGGCAGCGTACGGTGTAACTGGGAAAGGGGACTCTCAGCGCTCTCCAGGCTTTGCACGGAGCTCAGGGGTGCACACAGGCTGACCCTCCCTGTCCCTTGACTACTGCTGGTGTTAATTCGCAGTGTCTGTTCTGCGGAAAGCTTCAGGGTCTGCCTGCTTCTGAGGACGCGTAGGTTTTTCTACTGGATCTGGATTACTCCCTTCCTCTTGCTTGAGGGAAATAAAGGCAACGACACAAAGGATGCCTCATCCCCAGGCCTGGGGTTGTTGGTTCTGTTAATGTGCCTCTGGGAAGAGGGCCCGGGCTGCGTGCAGCTCCCAGAATGCACCCGGGCAGGGGTGAGTGAGGGGACACCCAGGGCAGGCGGGCAGCAGGGCATCACGGGAGCTGG
>SJYB01007991.1:0-13988 GCA_006408585.1 Antidorcas marsupialis | reverse complement strand
CCAGCCTGGTGGTTCCCTGCCCGTCCATGGGTCCCGGCGCCCCGCCTCTTGGCCGAGCACCTTGTTGCTCTGAAGGTGTTTTATGGATGAGAGTCATGTTCGCATGAGAGGCTTTGAGTCCAGGAGGTTCCCCCCCAATTAAGGGGCTCACCCAGAAGGGCCAGGGGCCCCCCAGGATGGCCCGTGGTGGGCAGCAAGCAAGGGGCAGACTGTTTATCTTTTCCGTCAGGAAGGAGCCGAGGGCACTCTGCTGTCTCGTTATTTACTTCATATGAATAGTTTATGGCAGGGCAGGCCTGTCTCCCTGTGTGGACCCTGCGGTGCAGCAGGTGTGCGGGGCTCTGCAGGTCACAAGGTGCCTGGGCCTGCCCCAGGGTCTGCCCACCCGGGAGAGGAGGCGCTCCTGACTCTGCTTCCTCCCAGCCCCTCNATGTTCGCATGAGAGGCTTTGAGTCCAGGAGGTTCCCCCCCAATTAAGGGGCTCACCCAGAAGGGCCAGGGGCCCCCCAGGATGGCCCGTGGTGGGCAGCAAGCAAGGGGCAGACTGTTTATCTTTTCCGTCAGGAAGGAGCCGAGGGCACTCTGCTGTCTCGTTATTTACTTCATATGAATAGTTTATGGCAGGGCAGGCCTGTCTCCCTGTGTGGACCCTGCGGTGCAGCAGGTGTGCGGGGCTCTGCAGGTCACAAGGTGCCTGGGCCTGCCCCAGGGTCTGCCCACCCGGGAGAGGAGGCGCTCCTGACTCTGCTTCCTCCCAGCCCCTCACCTCTCTGCCTCCTGCGCAGCCCCACGTCTCCCACGGCTGCTCAGAAGCGGGAGCTCCAAGGGCCGGAGCGGGCTGTGCCCTGGGTGCGCCGTGTGACAGGCCCCCAGGAGATCCCCCTGGCAGTGGCCTTGATGCCCTGGGACCCTCACCCACTGGCAGCGGCCTTGATGCCCTGGGACCCTCACCCACTGTCAGTGGCCTTGATGCGCTGGGACCCCTCGTCTATTCAGTGTAGGAGTCAGTCTGTGGTTTGGGGGATTCCCTGGTGTGTAGAGAACACGCCTGCCAATGGAGAAGACGCAAGAGACCTGGGTCGGGAAGATCCCCTGGAGGAGGGCACAGCAACCCCCTCCAGTGTTCTTGTCTGGAGTGGACAGAGGAGCCTGGTGGGCTACAGTCCATGGGGCGCAGAGTTGGACACTGAAGCAGCTGGGCATGCGTGCACGCAGACTGCAGCTTGGGAAGACCGAGCTGCTCCCCTACCTCACTCAGGCTGCGGCCACCTACGAGGTCTCAGCGTGCCCGGGGGCCCAGCCTGGCCGAGGGCGCCGGCATCTGCTCCCAGAGGCTTAGAGCGGGCGATGCTTCCTGCAGGGCAGAGAGTGACAGCATGGGGCGGCGGGCGTTTGGCTTCATTATTTATTGCGAGGCCCAGGTTGGTGGGGGAGCGTGTATGCTTTCTCTCTCTGCCCGCGGCTCAACCCAAGTCTGAGCTGAGGCGCTCCCCCGCTGAGACCTCCGGAGGCGGCGCCCGAGCCCCCGGGAGCTGTGCTGGCTGCAGGCCCAGCGGGCAGGCCGCGGGGCCCGCTCTAATGGAGAAGCTGCGGCTTGAGCAGTCTTCTCCTTTGTGGTCTTTGTAAGTTTTGCGTGTGAGCTGGAACAAAGCTAGAGGCCCCCGTTTTTGCCATCTCTGAAACCCTCCTCCCACTTGGAAGAAAATATTTCTCCCTTCCTAAACCATTAAAAACAGCTCTGTTTTCCATCCAAGAGAGGTTCTGTATCTCAAGATGTTCCACAGTTTTATGGGACCCCCTCCGTGGAAACATTTTTCTGTTTTATTCAGGGTTGATAATTTTTGTTTTATTGCACATATTAAAATTATGGCCAAAAGATGATTATCTTTTGATTCTGCTTTAAATCATGGTAAATTGCATTCCCTGGGGGAAAAGAGCACCAATTACATTTTTCTTTCTTTGTAAGTTTTAAAACATTATTTCCTCATTTCCCTTTCTACCCCATTCTTCAAGCATGACCTTAAAAACATCAAGATGCCAACTACATTCTTAAGTTATAAAGTGTTAGTCATTTGAAGATATTAAGATACTAAAATAAATCAAGTAGCTCCTTTTCAAGGTGAACTCTTAACGTGTATTACTCATAAGAATTATTAATAACTAAGCTACTAAAATGTACATGGTGATTTACCCAAGTTTCCTAACTATAAATGGGAATTTTAACTCCAATCACATTTAATTCTTAGATTTCAGTATTGAAACACTGGTTAAATAATCAGGATGCAAGATTTCAGCATAAATACAGAAAGCAGTAATCAAAGTATACAAATCGTTTCTCCGTTGGCTGACAGTATACACCAGAGTTATACACATACAGGCCTTTGTTCTCTCACTGTATGAAAAAAAAAAAAAGGGCTTTTGACTTATTTATTCTCTCGGTATAAATGAGATTTAATCCATCATTGAATCAGTGAGCCCTGATGTTAAATGGTGTCCTCTGTAGAACCTTAGCTATTGAATACAATTTGGGAAAGATTATTTTGTTCCAGGCAAGTGCTGCATGATTAAATAATATGACCCACTGCCCCCCCGCCTTTGGGGTAAGCACGCTTTGCAAACTCTCTGCGTGGCCTGGAAGGGCCTAGCCCGGGTCTGACTGTGCACCGACCCAGCCCCCTTGCTGCGCTGTGGCTCTGGGCCCCCTTTCCCGAGGCGCCTCTGTGGCTGACCACGTGTTGGGAAACCTGCCTGCTCGTGAAGACACCTGGACAGTGCTGGCCGTCCTCCTCCAGCTAGGCTGCCCCCTGGGGAGGGACGCGGCCCCAGGAGGGACGTGACGGGAGGTGACTCTGGCCAGGTGGACGGATCGTGGGTGTGAGAACTGGGGAGGCAGCAGCGTCTCCACCCCGGGCCCCTGCACGCGAGGCCGAGGCCGCCTCCTCATCCCCTGGGGCATGGGGGCCCATGTGCTGCAGCGGGACTCCCTGTGCTGAGCTGCCTGGGCCTGGCCGCCCAAGCCCCGACACCCCGGGTCCGACCTCCTTCTAACTTGGGTCACAGCCGCTGCTGCTGCTCAGAGCCCCCGGGGCCTTGGGAACGGCAGGGCTGAGCTAGGCACCACAGGGCCCCATGTTGCTGATGAAGCTCTCTGAGCATCAGTCAGCATCTCATCTTCACGGGTAACAGCGCGCTGGCCTCACGGGTATTGGGGCATGTCCAGGGGCGCTCTGGGTCGATCGCTGGGGCTGTCCGAGTCCAGTCTGTAAACAGGACTGGGGCTATGATCCGCTTGTTCACACATGGAATCAGGCCTGGACTTTGCAAATAGCAAGAGGGCATTTCTTGAGAGTTGTGGGTGCGTGTGTTCACTCCAGAGGTGGCAGGATTCCCAGTCTGGAGAATTCAGGTGCTAGGAAGCGTAGACGGGTTGACGGTGCTGAAGGAAGGTGTCTCTGGCAGTAGAGTTTGTGGGGCTGCGCCCACTACTGCTTGGTTAGCTGTGTGAACCGAATACAAAGTCTCTTCTTGTGCTTCACGCTCGTGAGTAGAAAGTTAACAGGTGAGGTGTTTCTGTGATCCTCCTGTCAGTCGGATCAGAGACTAAACCAGGATTGATGCGGCTTGTGAACAAGGCAGAGTCCTTTTGAAAATGACTCTCACCGTTAAACCCAAACTTGCCTTCTTGCCGCACCCTCGAGGGCGGCGGAAGAACATTCTGCCAACTAACAGGCCTTGTCTTGCCATCCTTACCATCTGAACTGCAGACAGACGGCTGGCTCGTGGCCAAGAAGACGTACAGCCAGTTACAGTGACCTCTGTGAGCTGGCTGGGCGGCCGAGGAGTTTGAGGATTGTTAATGCAGCCACTAAGGCTTTGATTCTTCCTGGGGGTGCCATGGTGTGTACGTCTGTGTGTGAACTGAAAATTAGTCATAGCCTGAAATTAAGGAGTTATTTAATCTGGTGGGAACATTTAGGACTCTGAGCTCGGGAGACAGCATCCCAGTGGCTCTGAGAAAGCTTCTGCAAGGATGCAGGAGGGGAAGTCAGGCTGTATACAAGCCTGAACAGCAGAGATGGGATATCAAGTGAAGCAATTTAGCGTTCTGTGATGGGAGGGGCATGCCTCTGGGCTCACTGAATTCGCTCCTTCCTGCACACCTCAGCTGTCTGGGGCTGATCCCTTCTCCTGTTCACCTTAAGGAGCGCGGGTGGCTGCGTCTCGCATCCCCAGCTCCTCAGCCATCACCGTGGGAGGTGGCGGAACCCGCAGCCCCACAGTTGGGGAGCCCTCGTTCACTTTCGGCGGCCAGAGGTCACTGATGGCTGTGACAGCCCTGTTTATTGATGCGGCGGGAGGTATTTTCATTCCACATGTGCAAATGTCTGTACACAGCCAAGCGTGTGTTAAGTAATTAATTTTATCTAAAGTGTGTCTCTGTTTTTAACAGATGCAACCCTTTCCCTTACCTTCATTCATCTTTATGGTTATCATCTTTTCCCTCTAGTGTGCCTGCCTCCTGCATTTCTGTCTCAGATAAGCACTGGTCTGGAAGCGTTCCTGTGGTTTTGTCTGAAAATTACATTAGGGCCTAAAGCCAGGATTCATCAGGCTATTGTGTTTCAGATGAAAAAACAGGCTAAGAAGTTGTTTAGGAAGATCTCGTTTAGTTACATATTTAATAAAACGTCTGCACCACAGCCTTTTCATATTGGTCACGAGTTTCTCGAGCAAGAATACTGAAGTGATTTGCCATTCCCTTCCCCAGTGGACCACGTTTTGCCAGAAAGTTCCATCATGACCCGTCTGTCTTGGGTGGCCCAGTATGGCATGGCTCATCGCTTCACTGAATTACACAAGGCTGTGATCCACGTGATCATTTTGGTTGACTTTCTGTGACTGTGATTTTTCATTCTGGAGGCTGTGGGATGGTAGTCCTTGGAAGAAAAGCTACGACAAATTTAGTGTATTAAAAAGCAGATATATTACTTTGCCGACAAAGGTCTGTCTAGTCAAAGCTATGGTTTTTCCAGTAGTCGTGTACGGATATGAGAGTTGGACCATAGAGAAGGCTGAGCACTGAGAAATCAATGCTTTCAAATTGTGGTGTTGGAGAAGACTCTTGAGAGTCCCTCGGACTGCAAGGAGATCCAACCAGTCAATCCTAAAGGAGATCAGTCCTGAATATTCATCGGAAGGACTGATGCTGAAGCTCCAGTACTTTAGCCATCTGAGTCAAAGAACTGACTCACTGGAAGTCTTTTCCTGATGCTGAGAAAGACTGACGGTGGGGGGAGAAGGGGACGACAGAGGATGAGGTGGTTGGGTGGTGTCATTAGCTCAATGGACATGAGTTGGAGCAAGCTCTGGAAGATAGTCTGGAAGGACAGGGAAGCCTGGCTTGTTGCAGTTCATGGGGTCACAAAGAATTGGATGTGACTCAGGACTGACAATACAGACAGCAGCAACTACATCAAAGCACAGAGTGTAAAAAGGACACTAAGATTCTGCGTGCTGAGATCCCCGAGCACAGAGTGTGAAAAGGACACCAGGATTCTGCGTGCTAAGATCCCCGAGCACAGAGTGTGAAAAGGACACCAGGATTCTGCGTGCTGAGATCCCCGAGCACAGAGTGTGAAAAGGACACCAGGATTCTGCGTGCTGAGATCCCCGAGCACAGAGTGTGAAAAGGACACCAGGATTCTGCGTGCTGAGATCCCCGAGCACAGAGTGTGGAGGACACTAGGATTCTGCGTGCTGAGATCCCCGAGCACAGAGTGTGAAAAGGACACTAGGATTCTGTGTGCTGAGATCCCCGAGCACAGAGTGTGGAGGACACTAGGATTCTGTGTGCTGAGATCCCCGAGGAAGTGAAAATGAGTCATTTAGCACCAGCCCATCTTGTCCCATGTATGAAACGACTGCAAAAACTTGCCTGAAGAGCAGATCCAGGTGATTTGCCTAACAATTCAGTTTGCTTCACACGCTTATCACCAGGACATCAGCTTCTGGAGGACAAGCCAGATTTATCAGGAAGCGTGGGTGTCAGTGCTGGCAGAAGGCAGCGCAATTCCGTGTCTGGACAAGACTCTCAGAAGCTCACTGTTCTGTCCAGTAGCCACCGTCCTCCTTGGCCGTGCAGGGACTCAGCCCTGTCCTGGGCTCAGCCCGTGGGCTGGGTTCAGGAGGTGGAGAGTAACCCAGAAGGCAGATCCCTTTGGAGGCCTAGCCTGGCCTTGCACCTGCCGCCTCCTCTCCCGTCTGCCCCACTGTGGGGAGGCCGGTCTCTGGGCCTGAGAGCTCAGTGCAGCGGCCCTGGCTGAGCCCTAAACACAGCCGTTAGGAAAACTACAGATATGATCATAACTGCACAGCCTGGTTGGGCCCTGCGTTTAGGTCTCGCTGGTTCGTGTTCCCTTTTGTGCTATTCGTATGGTTGCATACACATGTGTGTTCGTGTCNAAAGGACACTAGGATTCTGCGTGCTGAGATCCCCGAGCACAGAGTGTGAAAAGGACACTAGGATTCTGCGTGCTGAGATCCCCGAGCACAGAGTGTGAAAAGGACGCTAGGATTCTGTGTGCTGAGATCCCCGAGCACAGAGTGTGGAGGACACTAGGATTCTGCGTGCTGAGATCCCCGAGCACAGAGTGTGGAGGACACTAGGATTCTGTGTGCTGAGATCCCCGAGGAAGTGAAAATGAGTCATTTAACACCAGCCCATCTTGTCCCATGTATGAAACGGCTGCAGAAACTTACCTGAAGAGCAGATCCAGGTGATTTGCCTAACAATTCAGTTTACTTCACACGCTTATCACCAGGACATCAGCTTCTGGAGGACAAGCCAGATTTATCAGGAAGCGTGGGTGTCAGTGCTGGCAGAAGGCAGCACAATTCCGTGTCTGGACAAGACTCTCAGAAGCTCACTGTTCTGTCCAGTAGCCACCGTCCTCCTTGGCCGTGCAGGGACTCAGCCCTGTCCCGGGCTCAGCCCGTGGGCTGGGTTCAGGAGGTGGAGAGTCACTCAGAAGGCAGATCCCTTTGGAGGCCTAGCCTGGCCTTGCACCTGCCGCCTCCTCTCCCGTCTGCCCCACTGTGGGGAGGCTAGTCTCTGAGCCTGAGAGCTCAGTGCAGCGGCCCTGGCTGAGCCCTAAACACAGCCGTTAGGAAAACTACAGATATGATCATAGCTGCACAGCCTGGTTGGGCCCTGCGTTTAGGTCTCGCTGGTTCGTGTTCCCTTTTGTGCTATTCGTATGGTTGCATACACATGTGTGTTCGTGTCATTTATATGCATGTTGCCTTTGCCTTCCCTATGGCTCAAATGGTAAAGAGTCCGCCTGCAGTGCAGGAGACCTGGGTTTGATCCCTGGGTCGGGAAGATACCCTGGAGAAGGGAATGACAACCCACGCCACTGTTCTTGCCTGGAGAATCCCATGGACAGAGGAGCCTGGTGGGCTGCGGTCCACGGGGTCGCAGAGCTGGACATGACTGCGGGACTCACTGGCCTTTTGCTCAGCGTGCTGTGTGCTGGGGTCCCGCCTGCCCACCAGCTCCGTGCTCGCTCCTGGGAGGTGCAGTGTTTCCTGTACCTGCCGATCGCCTATGCGTCCCCAGGGCCCCTGGGATCTAACTCTGATTAAACGCTCGCGCCCGCCTCAGTCTCATCGGAGTATCTGCGTCTCGTGTGGGGCTTCTGAAGCTGCATCGGGGCAGTTTCTCTGCTGACTTCCGTGTGAAACTTTGAGTCTCACCACCAACACATCTTAACTATTACCAACAGGGTTTCGGCCATCTTTAAGTTCTCGCTTGTAATTATAGACTTCCAGGCTTCCCTGGTAGGTCAGATGGTAAAGAATCTGCCTGCAATGTGGGAAACCTGGGTTCTATTCCTGGGTGGGGAAGATCCCCTGGAGGAGGGCGTGGCAACCCCCTCCAGTGTTCTTGCCTGGAGAATCCCGTGGACAGAGGAGCCTGGCGGACTACAGTCCATGGAGTCACAAAGAGTCAAAGTTTTGCCATCTTTAAGTTTTTGCTTGTACATAAAACAAATCCCTAAGTTTCCCAAAGGTGCCTGAGTGCAAGGCCACGAGCGTGTCGGGCCTCCTCCGTGCTGTGAGCCTCCCCCACACCCCGTCCAGCCCTCAGGCCGCCCCGCAGGCACTGTGTTCGCAGTGTGTCTCCAGCTTCCCGCCCGTCCTGTGGCGCCAGGCCCGCGGAGCCGGCGGCATCTCACGTGGCTGGGGCCACCGCCTGGAGCCCCGTGGTCTTCAGGCCTCCCCTCTTGTGTTCCACACTGCAGCTTTCTCCACGTGGTGCTTTCAAAAGCGAGAGCTGTGTCTGTTTGGGAACTGCCCAGCAGAGCCCCAGGTCACCCCTCAGAAGGCCGTGTCCCTTGCAGGGCCTCTGGCGGCCTCCAGGCAGCTGGTGCTCCTGTGGCCTCTAAGGCCGTCTCTGCCCTGGGTGGCCTTTACCCAGCTCTGTTCAGATGGAGTTCACCTCCATACAGTTCACCTGTTTGGTGTACAATTCAGAGCCTTTGTGAAACCACCACAAGCTAATTTTGGGACATTTTCGTCACTCCACACCCCCAAACCACACATTTGTTAGCAGTGAGTCCCCACTGACAACCCTCTGCCCTCATAAGCACAGGCCTGCTTCAGCCTCTGCAGATGGACTTGTCCTCTCGTCTCAGATGTGTGGTCTCACACGTGTGGCCTTCTGTGATTGGCTTCTTTCTCTTAGCACGGGGCTCATAGAGTCAGACAGGGGGTAGTGTGCATGTCGCGCCTCATCCCTTTTCTGGCCTCAGTGATGCTCCGCTGTGTGTGTGGGCCACGTTTCACTTCATCGGCTGACTGACGGGCGTTTGGGTGGGCCCTTTGTCAGCTGCTATGGACGTTTCCTGCTCAAGTTCTGGTGTGGATGTATGTTTCCACGTCTCTTGGGTTCAAACCCAGTGGTTCGATTGCTGGATCACACCATAAGGTGATGTCTAATGTTTTTATGGGGCTGCCCAGCTGCTTCCAAAACAGACGTGACAGCTTGCCCCCTTGTCAGGAGTGCGCGTGGGCACTGATTTCTCCACATCTTCTCCAGGACCTGTCACTTTCTGCTCTTTTGCTTGTTTGCTTGCTTTTTGATTACAGTCACCTTGGTGAGTGTGGAGTCGTGTCTCCTCGAGGTTCTGCTTTGCGTTTCTCTGATGACTAACGCTGTTTCGCACCTTTTCATGTGCCTGCTGGTTATCTGTGTGTTTTCTTTGGTGATACATCTCTCCAGATTCTGTGCTTGTTTTATTTGGTTATTTGCCTTTAGTTCTGTAGTCGTTAGGCTTTGTGTGTTCTAGATCAGTTCAGTTCAGTTCAGTCGCTCAGTCGTGTCTGACTCTCTGCCACCCCATGAATTGCAGCACGCCAGGCCTCCCTACCATCACCAACTCCCAGAGTTCACTCGGACTCATGTCCATCGAGTCAGTGATGCCATCCAGCCATCTCATCCTCTGTCGTCCCCTTCTCCTCCTGCCTCCGATCCCTCCCAGCATCAGAGTCTTTTCCAATGATACAAGTCCCTTATCTGACACGTAATTTGCAAATATTTTTGTCCCATCCTACAAATTGCCTTTTTGCTTTTTTTGGTGATGTCCTTTGAGTTGCAAGGATTTTTAACTCTGATGCAGTCCAGCTTGTCTGTTTCCCTTTGTTGCTCATGGCTTTGATGCCTGATCTAAGAAGCCTTTGCCTGATCAGGGTCCCCTTTATCACCCAGAGCAGAGGCTTCGTTTCCAGGGAGGATGGGGCTGCTGTACCACCATCAGGGGCTCACAGAGGTCTTCATGCCCCCAGAGTTGTGGTCTTCCTGAAAAAATGCAGCCTTCTTCCATTGGCTATCCTGAACCTTGAGGGTGGAATTTGGAGTTAATCCTGCTGGAAAAGTTCCTCCCTCTTCCTTGAACTTTTTTCTTTAAGCTAGTGAAATTGGCTCAAAAGTTACATTATAGCAAGTTTGCTTGAGAAAAAGAGAAAGAGAAAATGTCATAAAAGAAGAAAATGAGTATGCATGGGACATAGTTACCCTAAAACCATTGCTTATTTATCTGGAATTCTCATCTAACCTGCTGTCCTGTATTTTGTCTGGTAACCTTTCCTGTCAATAGACACACTTCCTTGTGCTCAGTCTTTCTTTGGCTGATCTTCAGTAGAGAAAGGTCCCTCGGGCTTTCCTCAAAGGTCACATTTTCACCCCGTGTGTCAGTCTGCAAGGGCTGTCCTGACAAAGCATCGTGGGCCGCGGGGGCTGTTTGTTTCCGGTTCTGGGGCTGGGAGTCCGGGTGCACTTGAGTCCTGGGGAGAAGGTGCGTCCTGACCTGCAGATGCCCTGTCCTCTCTGTGTCTCACATGGCCTCTCCCCCGGGTTCACACCATCCTGCTGTCTCTTCTTCTCATAAGGACTCCAGTCCCACGACCATTATGACCTCATCTAACCTTGATTGCCTGCTTAAAACCCCGGCCTCCAAATACAGGCACAAGGAGGAGCAGGAGGGCGTTGCTGCCGCCCTGTGATGTGGGGAGGAGCCCAGTTCAGTCCGTAGCATCTGGACTAGAATGGCCACGGTGTGCTTGGGTTCGGGTGCTTTGCACTGAAAGCAGAGCCTGTGAGGAGACGGGCTCCGTGCGGTCGTGGAAGCTGTGCGTCCTCTCCATGGATACCTCAGGCCCGTCTGAGTCTTCTCTCCTGCATCTCCCTGGGCTCCCGGGATATTCCTCCTGAGATGTCCCTTTACAACAGGGGTGATTTTCATCATTGGTTAAAGAAATGATGCTTGCTCCTTGGAAGAAAAGCTGTGACCAACCCAGACAGCATATTAAAAAGCAGAGACATCACTTTGCCAACAAAGGTCCATCTGGTTAAGGCTATGGTTTTCCCAGTGGTCATGTATGGATCTGAGAGCTGGACTATAAAGAAGGCTGAGTGCCAAAGAATTGATGCTTTTGAACTGTGGTGTTGAAGAAGATCCTTGAGACTCCCTTGGACTGCAAGGAGATCCAACTAGTCCATCCTAAAGGAAATCAGTCCTGAATATTCATTGAAAGGACTGATGCTGAAGCTGAAACTCCAATACTGTGGCCACCTGATGTGAAGAGCTGACTGACTGGAAAAGACCCTGATGCTGGGAAAGATTGAGGGCAGGAGGAGAAGGGGATGACAGAGGCTGAGATGGTTGGATGGCATCACCGACTCAATGGACATGAGTTTGAGTAAACCCCAGGAGTTGGTGATGGACAGGGAGGCCTGGTGGCTGCAGTCCATGGGGTTGCAAAGAGTTGGAAGGGACTGAGGGAGTGAACTCACTGAACGAAATGGGATTCTCATGAAAGTCCTGTGGGTAGTTTCTCATTGACCTTTGACAAAAGTTTCTGTGTTTAACTAGAGTGAAATTTATTCCAGTGTATCAAATGTTGGCTGAAGGCAATATTGAGAATTTCCCTCAAACTTAATATTGCTTTTGTGGCCACAAATGTCTTCTGTAAAATGGATATTCTTCTTTGTTAAAAATCTTGTTGTTATATGATTGATTTACAGTGTGGTGCTGGTTTCTGCTGTATAACAAAGCGATTCAGTTACATATGTGTGTATGTGTGTACATGTGTGTACATGTGTATATGTGTATGTGTGTATAGTGTGTACATGTGTGTACATGTGTGTATATGTGTGTACATGTGTGTATGTGTGTATAGTGTGTACATGTGTATATGTGTACATGTGTGTATATGTGTATATGTNTACATATGTGTGTATGTGTGTACATGTGTGTACATGTGTATATGTGTGTATGTGTGTATAGTGTGTACATGTGTGTATATGTGTGTACATGTGTGTATATGTGTGTACATGTGTGTATGTGTGTATAGTGTGTACATGTGTATATGTGTACATGTGTGTATATGTGTATATGTGTGTGTATGTGTTTGTGTATACATGTGTACGTGTGTATACATGCGTGTACATGTATGTGCATGTGTGTATAGTGCATACATGTGTATATATGTGTGTGTATGTGTGTATAGTGTGTATAGTGTGTACATGTGTGTATAGTGTGTGTATATATATATTCTTTTTCATCTTCTTTCCCATTATGATTTGTTGCAAGATGTTGAATATAGTGCCTTATGCTCTATAGTAGGGCCTTGTTGCTTATCTGTTCTACATATACTACTTTCCATCTGCTAATCTGAGATGCCCTATCCTTCCCTGCCTGTGCCCCTCCCCCTTAGCAACCACAAGCCTTTCTCTCTGTCAGTGCGTCTGTTTCTATCTCCTAGATTTATGCACTTGCGTCACATTTTATATTCCTCATCGGAGAAGGCAATGGCACCTCACTCCAGTACTCTTGCCTGGAAAATCCATGGGAGGAGCCTGGTGGGCTGCAGTCCATGGGGTCGCTGAGAGTCGGACATGACTGAGCGACTTCACTTTCACTTTTCTCTTTCCTGCACTGGAGAAGGAAATGGCAACCCACTCCAGTGTTCTTGCCTGGAGAATCCCAGGGACGAGGGAGCCTGGTGGGCTGCCGCCTATGGGGTCGCACAGAGTCAGACACGACTGAAGCGACTTAGCAGCAGCAGCAGCACATAAGTGATACTTGCGACATTTGTCTTTCTCTTTCAGACTTTCTTCAGTTAGCACGACAGTCTCTAGGCCCCTCCTGTTGCTGCAGATGGCCTTCTTGGATGGCTCGGGGGTTTTCTCTCGCATGCGTGCCCCCACCTTTGTCCCTCCTTCTGTCAGTGGGCACTGAGGCTGCTGGCATGTCCTGGCTGTTGTAAGCAGTGCAGCCGTGGCTGCTGGGGAGCGTGCATTGTTTTGAATTGCGGTTTTCTCTGATACATGCCCAGGAGCAGGACTGCTGGGCCATGTGCTGTTAATAATTCTATTTGCAGTTGTTAAGGAGCCTCCCCATGCTCTCCATAGTGGGTGAACCAACTCACATTCCCAGCAAGTGTAGCAGGGTGGTTGCCTTTTCTCCACACCCTCACCAGCATTTGTCGTCTGTAAATTTTTTGATGACGACCATACAGGCCACTGTGAGGTGGTGCCTCGCTGTAGTTTTGACTCGCATAAAATGGGTATGCTTGATTGGTGATTCTTTTAAACTTAAAAAAAGAGAAAAAGAAAGCAGCCAACTGCAGCGTATGTTAACTAAGAAGAAATTTCAGGCATTTTACGAAGCCATCTCAGCATCTGCCACTTCTGCTCAATGAGGTGTTTGTTTCCAGGATTCCCTGTGCCATCTGAGTCTGCCCGAGGCGCCTATATACAACGGGCAGCTTTTGCAGAAGTACACGACTCTCCTGCAGCCATGGATACCGTATGCTACTGGAGATCAGTGGAGAAANACCATACAGGCCACTGTGAGGTGGTGCCTCGCTGTAGTTTTGACTCGCATAAAATGGGTATGCTTGATTGGTGATTCTTTTAAACTTAAAAAAAGAGAAAAAGAAAGCAGCCAACTGCAGCGTATGTTAACTAAGAAGAAATTTCAGGCATTTTACGAAGCCATCTCAGCATCTGCCACTTCTGCTCAATGAGGTGTTTGTTTCCAGGATTCCCTGTGCCATCTGAGTCTGCCCGAGGCGCCTATATACAACGGGCAGCTTTTGCAGAAGTACACGACTCTCCTGCAGCCATGGATACCGTATGCTACTGGAGATCAGTGGAGAAATAACTCCAGAAAGAGTGAAGGGATGGAGCCAAAGCAAAAACAATACCCAGCTGTGGATGTGACTGGTGATAGAAGCAAGGTTCGATGCTCTAAAGAGCAATATTGCATAGGAACATGGAACGTCAGGTCTGTGAATCAAGGCAAATTGGAAGTGGTCAAACAAGAGATAGCAAGGGTGAACGTCAACATTCTAGGAATCAGCAAACTAAAATGGACTGGAATGGGTGAATTTAACTCAGATGACCATTATATCTACTACTGTGG
>SJYB01007990.1:0-14534 GCA_006408585.1 Antidorcas marsupialis | reverse complement strand
TGTTTGGGACTCTCTGGGTTTCTTGGACATGGGTGATTATTTCCTTCCCCATTTTAGGGAAGTTTTCAACTATTATCTCCTCAAGTATTTTCTCAGGATCTTTCTTTTTGTCTTCTTCCTCTGAGACTTCTATAATTCAAATTTTGGGGCACTTAAGTTGTCCCAGAGGTCTCTGACATTGTCCTCATTTCTTTTAATTTGTTTTTTTCCCCTTCTCTGATTCATTTATTTCTACCATTCTATTTTCTACCTTACTAATCCTATCTTCTGCCTCTCTTATTCCACTGTTTATTCCCTCCAGAGTGTTTTTTATCTCATTTATTGCATTATTCATTATATATTGACTCTTTTTCATTACATCTAGGTCCTTGTTAAACCTTTCATGCATCTTCTCAATCCTTGTCTCCAGGCTATTTATCTGTGATTCCATTTTGCTTTCAAGATTTTGGATCATTTTCACTATCATTATTTGGAATTTTTTATCATTAAGGATTCCCTATCTCTTCCTCTTTGGTTTGGTGGGCATTTATCCTGTTCCTTTACTTGCTTTGTATTCCTCTATTTCTTCATCTGGTTTATATTGCTGTGTTTAGGGTGGCCTTTCTGTATTCTGGAAGTTTGTGGAGTTCTCTTTACTGTGGAGTTTCCTCACAGTGGGTGGGGTTGGATGGGTGGCTTGTCATAGTTTCTTGGTTAGGGAAGCTTGTGTCAGTGTTCTGGTGGGTGGAGCTGGATTTCTTCTCTCTGGAGTGTAATGAAGTGTCCAGTAATAAGTTGTGAGATGTCAATGGGTTTGAAGTGACTTTGGGCAGCCTGTATATTTAAACACATGGTTGTGTTCCTGTGTTGCTGGAGAATTTGCATGGTATGTCTTGCACTGGAACTTGTTGGCCCTTCAGTTCAGTTCAGTTCTGTTCAGTTCAGTTCAGTCACTCAGTCATGTCTACTCTTTATGACCCCATGAATTGCAGCACACCATGCCTCCCTGTCCATCAACATCTCCCGTAGTTCACTCAGACTCATGTCCATCGAATCCGTGATGCCATCCAGCCATCTCATCCTCTGTCGTCCCCTTCTCCTCCTGCCCCCANAATAAGTTGTGAGATGTCAATGGGTTTGAAGTGACTTTGGGCAGCCTGTATATTTAAACACATGGTTGTGTTCCTGTGTTGCTGGAGAATTTGCATGGTATGTCTTGCACTGGAACTTGTTGGCCCTTCAGTTCAGTTCAGTTCTGTTCAGTTCAGTTCAGTCACTCAGTCATGTCTACTCTTTATGACCCCATGAATTGCAGCACACCATGCCTCCCTGTCCATCAACATCTCCCGTAGTTCACTCAGACTCATGTCCATCGAATCCGTGATGCCATCCAGCCATCTCATCCTCTGTCGTCCCCTTCTCCTCCTGCCCCCAATCCTTCCCAGCATCAGATTCTTTTCCAATGAGTCAACTCTTCGCATGAGGTGGCCAAAGTACTGGAGTTTCAGCTTTAGCATCAGTCCTTCCAAAGAACACCCAAGGCTGATCTCCTTCAGAATGGACTGGTTGCATCTCCTTGCAGTCCAAGGAACTCTCAAGGGTCTTCTCCAACACCACAGTTCAAAAACATCAATTCTTCAGCTCTCAGCCTTCTTCACAGTCCAACTCTCACATCCATACATGACCACAGCAAAAACCATAGCCTTGACTGGATGGACCCTAGACAGCAAAGTGATGTCTCTGCTTTTGAATATACTGTCTAGGTTGGTCATAACTTTTCTTCCAAGAAGTAAGTGTCTTGTAATTTCAAGGCTGCAATCACCATCTGCAGTGATTTTGGAACCCCCCCCCCAAAAAAAAAATAAAGTCTGACACTGTTTCCACTGTTTTCCCATCTATTTCCCATGAAGTGATCGGACAGGATGCCATGATCTTCGTTTTCTGAATGTTGAGCTCTAAGTCAACTTTTTCACTCTCCTCTTTCACTTTCATCAAGAGGCTTTTTAGTTCCTCTTCAATTTCTGCCGTAAGGGTGGTGTCATCTGCATATCTGAGGTTATTGATATTTCTCTTGGCAATCTTGCTTCCAGCTTGTGTTTCTTCCAGTCCAGCGTTTCTCATGATATACTCTGCATATAAGTTAAATAAGCAGGGTGACAATATACAGCCTTGACATACCCCTTTTCCTATTTGGAACCAGGCTGTTGTTCCATGTCCAGTTCTAACTGTTGCTTCCTGGAGGAGTTGATGAGTTTCTGTTGATTAATGTTCTCTTGAGTCAGAAGTTCTCTGGTGTTCAAAGGATTTTGACTTAAATCTCCTGCTTCTGATTTTCAGTCTTATTCTTACAGTAGCTTCAAGACTTCTCCATCTATAAGCATTGTGGATAAAACATCTAGGTTAAAGATGAAAAGTTTCTCCACAGTGAGCAACACCCAGAGAGGTTCACAGAGTTACATGGAGAAGAGAAGAGGGAGAAGGGATTTAGAAGTGACCAGGATGAGAAGAGGTGGAATCAAAAGGGGAGAGAGCAAGGTAGCCAGTAATCACTTCCTTGTGTTTGCTCCACAGTTTGGACCGCTCAGAGATGTTCATGGAGTAATACAGAGATGAGAAGTGGGAGGAAGGAGACAGATGTGGTCAGGAGGATAAAGAGGGGAATCAAAAGGAGAGAGACAGATCCAGCCAGTAATCAGTTCCCTTAATGTTCTCCACCGTCTGGAACACACAAAGAGATTCACAGAGTTGGATAGAGAAGAGATGGGGGAGGGAGGAGATAGAGGCGACCTGGTGGAGAAAAAAGAGAGTCCAAAAGTGCAAAGAGCAGTCAAGCCAGTAATCTCGCTCCCAAGTAAAATTGGGTACTGAAGATTGGGTTTTTAAAGGTACACAATTAATAACAAATACCAAAAAGCAAAGATTAAAAGTCTAGAATAGAAGTTTGATTTTGAAAAATACAATATTAATGAAAAAAAAAACCCAAAATAGTCACAAAAATTATAAAATATATACATATGAAGTTTGCTTTAAAAATAGTGTTTCTTTTTTTGCAAACTGATAGGTTATAAAAATGAAAATTAAAGGAGCAATAGAGAACATAAAAAATTTAAAAATTAAAGAATGATATCTAAAATAGTAAAAATATATCTAAGACTTTCTCTGGTGGTGTTGTGGGCAGTGTGGAGTCAGTTCATTTTTGGATAGTTCCTTGATCTGGCTTATATTTCTCAAAATCGATAGGCCCCTTCCTATGTAGTCAGTACTAACTACAGGGTTTTAATCTATGGCACCTGTCACTTCCAAGGAAGTTCTCTCTGTTTTAGCTTCTTCTGTTTGCTGTTCTCTTCAGTGTCTAATTTCTGCCCTGACACAAGGGAGCGGTGGTGGACACTTTTTTAGGCTCACTTGTTCAGTAGTGCTGTGGGGAGGGATGGATGCTGCAAACAAATAACACTGGTGTGTGTTCGCAGTGTCTCAGCCACGCTGGGTTTGCCCCCACTCATGGCATGTATGCTTTCCCTGTATACACTGCTTAGGCTCTGCCTGGAGCTTTCTGAGGCCAGCCCTGGGTTGTATGCACTTCCCAGGTCTAAGCCACTCAGGTTCAGGTACTCAGGTAGTCCTCAGTGGTGCAGACTCGGTTGGGCCTGAGTTTTATGTCCTTCCCAAATTGGAGCAGCTCAGGTGACCAGGTGTTTGGTGAGCATGGTCGCTACGACTTATTGCCTCCCCTGTCCCTGCCACTAGGTTTTCTGGATGTACAACTGGCACATCTCGGGTATATGTTGACCATCCAGAATCCCAAGAAGTCTTGGTTAACAATGAAGCTTGTTTGCAGTTTGGTAGATAATGCCTCTCTGGGGCCTCGATTGCCCCCTCCTGGCTCTGGCTGCCCTCGCCTGCCTGTCATCAGAGGGGGATAGGCTGGTCTGCATCTGACTAGCTCTGCTCTGTCCTTTGTTCTGTGAATGGGCCTGATGGTGTCTTAGGTTAGGGCTTTTTGCGAGTAGCTCTAGTCATTTTTTTGTTCTGTGAGCGGGCCTGTGGTGTCTTAGGTTAGGGCTTTTTGCTAGGTAGCTATCTCACAGTCTGGTTTGCTAGCCCACGTTAGTTCCCTCAGATTGCCCTTGGGGCATTCAGGCCCAGTCCTTACTCTAAGCAATGCAGCCCATGCCTCCCTGCCCAGCCCCCGCTTGCTAGAGGTGAATGCAGGCATCTGCGCTGCTTCTCTGCTAGGGCACATAATCTGTGGGTTTTAATTATTTGTTTATTTTTCCTCCCTATTATGTTGCCCTCTGTGGTTCCAAGGCTCACCACAGACTCACCAATGAGAGTGTTTCCTGGTGTTTGGAAACTTCTCTTTTTTAAGACTCCTTTCCCAGGACAGAGCTCTGTCCCTACCTCTTTTGTCTCTCTTTTTGTCTTTTATATTTTTTCCTACCTCCTGTCAAAGACAATGGGCTGCTTTTCTGGGTGCCTGATGTCCTCTGCCAGTATTCAGAAGTTGTTTTGTGGAATTTACTCAGCGTTCAAATGCGCTTTTGATGAATTTGTCTGGGAGAAAGTGGGTCTCCCTGTCATATTCCTCCTCCATTTTAGGACTGCCCCCCTACCCTCTCTTTTTAAAAATGTTAAGTTATTTAACTGGAGGCTAATTACTTTACAATATTGTAGTGGTTTTACCATACATTAGCATGAATCAGCCATGGGTGTACATGTGTCTCCATCCTGAATCCTCTTGCCAATCCTGTCCCTCAGGGTCATTCCAGTGCACCAGCCCTGAGTGCCTTGTCTCATATATCATACCTGGACTGGTGATCTATTTCACATATAGTAATATACATGTTTCAGTGCTATACTTTCAAATCATTCCACCCTTGCCTTCTCCCACAGAGTCCAAAAGTCTGCTCTTTACATCTGTGTTTCTTTTGCTGTCTCGCTTATAGGGTCATAGTTACCATCTTTGTAAATTCCATATATATGTGTTAATATACTGTATTGATGTTTTTCTTTATGATTTCCTTCACACTATAAAATAGGCTCCAGTTTCATCCACCTAATTAGAACTGATTCATATGCATTCTTTTTTTTAATAGCTGAGTAATATTCCATTGTGTATATGTACCACAGCTTTCTTATCCATTCATCTGCCAAGAGACATCTGGGTTCCTTCCATGTCCTAGCTATTGTAAACAGTGCTGGGATGAATATTGAAGTTCACAGGTCTCTTTCAATTCTGGTTTCCTCAGTGTATGCCCAGCAGTGGGATTACTGGATTGTATGGGAGTTCTACTTCCAGTTTTTTGAGGAATCTCCACGCTGTTCTCCAGGGCGGCTGTACTAGTTTGCATTCCCACCAACTGTAAAAGAGGGTTCCATTTTATCCACACCCTCTCCAGCACTGATTGTTTGTAGACTTTTGGATAGCAGCCATTCTGAACAGCGTGAGATGGTACCTATTGTGGTCTGATTTGCATTTCTCTGATAATGAGTGATGTTGAGCACCTTTTCATGTATTTGTTAGCCATCTGTATGACTTCTTTGGAGAAATTTCTATTTAGTTCTTTGGTTTATTTTTTGATTGGGTTGTTTATTTTTCTGGAATTGAGCTGCATGAGCTGCTTGTATGTTTTTGAGGTTAATTCTTTGTCAGTTGCTTTATTAGCTATTATTTTCTGTCTCTCTGAAGGCTGTCTTTTCACCTTGCTTATAGTTTCCTTCGTTGTGCAAAACTTTTAAGTTTACTTAGGTCCCATTTGTTTGTTTTTACTTTTATTTACATTATTCTGGGAGGTGGGTCATGGAGGATCCTGCTGTGATTTATGTCAGAGAGTGTTTTTCCTATGGTTTCCTCCAGGAATTTTATAGCTTCTGGCCTTACATTTAGATCTTTAATCCATTTTGAGTTTATTTTTGTGTTCGGTGTTAGAAAGTGTTCTAGTTTCATTGTTTTACAAGTGGTTTTCATATTTGCTGGGGCCAGTTTTCCCAGCACCAGTTGTTAAAGATATTATGTTTTCTCCATTGTATATTCTTGCCTCCCTTTTCAAATATAAGGTGTCCATTGGTGCATGGATTTATCTCTGGGCTTTCCATTTTGTTCCATTTATCTATATTTCTGTCTTTGTGCAAGTACCATACTGTCTTAATGACTGTAACTTTGTAGTGTAGTTTGAAGTCAGGTAAGTTGATTTCTCCAGTTCCATTCTTCTTTCTTAAGATTGCTTTGGCTATTTGAGTTTTTTTTTTTTTTTTTGTATTTTGATACAAATTGTGAACTTATTTGTTTTAGTTCTCTAAAAATAACATTGGCAGCTTGATCAGTTTTTTTTTTTTAATTGGAGGAAGATTGTCAAATTTTCCAACATTGCAAACCCACAATTTTCAACTGCTTTCCCTCCTTTGGCTCTAGAACCACCTTTGTGATTGTGGAACCTTCCCATCAAAGGAGTTGGAAAGGGTTTGAAAGAAAGAGAAAACTCGGTGAAATATGTATTAGTTTGTTTAGGCTACCATAACAAAATACCATAGATCTGGTGGCTTACATAACAAAAACACATTTTCTCACAGTTGTGGAGGCAGAGAAGTGCAAGATCAAGGTGCCAGCATATTTAGTTTCTGGTGAGAACTCTCTTCCTGGCCAGTAGATAGACATCTTCCCTCTATGTCTTGATGTGACCATTCCTTGGTGCCTGTGGAGGAAAAGAGATCTCCCCTCCCCTCTATTTTCTTTTTTAAACTGACATATAGTTGACATAAACATGATGTTAGTTTCAGGTATGCCACATATTGATTGGTATTTGCATGTGTTGGAAAATGATGACTGTAAGTCTAATTACCATCTGTTCCCATATGAAGTTACTACAGTATTATTGACCATATTCCTTATGCTGTATATGACAGCCTCATGGCTTATACTTCCTAAGCTTGTTCACCTGTTTTATGCCACCCCCATCACTTGTTTATTCTCTGTATCTTTGTCTACTTTCATTTTGTCTTGGTTTTTAGATTCCACATGTAATTGAGATCATTCAGTATGTCTTTCTCTAACTTATTTCACTTAGCATAATACTCTCTAGATCCATCCATGTTGTCACCAATGGAATAATTCATTTTCTTAATGGTTGAGTAATCTTTCCTTGTATGTATATACCCCATCTTCCTGATCCATTCATCCATCAGTGGACAGTTCAATTATCTTCATATCTTTGCTATTGTAATAGCGTGGCAGTGAACATAGGTGTGCATATATCTTTTCCAATTCGGGATTTTGTTTACTTTGGATAAATACCCACATGTGAAATTCCTGGATCATATGGTAGTTCTATTTTTAATTTTTTGAGGGATCTCCATGCTGTTTTCCATAGTGGCTGTGCAAATAATAACCTTAATCAATGGTACAGGAGGATTCCCTTTTCTCTACATCCACACCAGCACTTGTTGTTTGTTGTCTTTTTGATGATAGTCATTCTGACAGGTGTGAGGTGATATCTAATTGTGGTTTTGAATTGTTTTTCCCTGATGATCAGTGATGTTGAGCATCTTCCCTTATGCCTGTTGGCCATCTGCATATCTTCCTTGGAAAAATGTCCCTTCAGGTCCTCTGCCCATTTTAAAAATGAGGCTATTTTTATTTTTGATGTTGAATTGTATCAGTTCTTTGCATATTTTAGATTGACTCCTTGTTGGGTATATCATGTGCAAATCATTTACATACTCCCATTCAGTAAGGTGCCTTTTCATTTTGTTGATGGCTTATTTCACTATAAGAAAGCCTTTTAGATTGATGTAGCCCCTTTTGTTTCAGAAAAGGCAATGGCAACCCATTCCAATACTCTTGCCTGGAAAATCCCATGGGCAGAGGAGTCTGGTAGGCTGTAGTTCATGGGGTCACTAAGAGTCGGACACAATTGAGTGACTTCACTTTCACTTTTCATTTTCATGCATTGGAGAAGGAAATGGCAACCCACTCCAGTGTTCTTGCCTGGAGTATCCCAAGGACGAGGGAGCCTGGTGGGCTGCCATCTATGGGGTCGCACAGAGTCAGACATGATTGAAAAACTTAGCAGCAGCAGCAGCAGTCCCTTTTGCTTATTTTTTCTTTTGTTTACCTTGCCTGAAAAGTCAGATCCAAAAAAGTATTGCTAAGACTTATAGCAGAGTGTACTGCCTATATTTTCTTCTAGGAGTTTTATGGTTTCATATCTTATGTTTGTAAGTCTTTAATCTGTTTTGAGTTTGTTTTTGTATATGGTGTGAGAAAGTGGTCCAGTTTGATTCTTTTGCCTGTAGCTTTCTAGTTTTCCCAATACCATTTATTGAAGAGTCTGTCTTTACCCTTTTGTATATTCCTCCTTTGTCATAGATTAATGTACCATATACACATGTATTTATTTCTGAGTTCTCTATTCTGTTTTTGTGCCAGTACCATAGTGTTTTGATGACCTTAACTTTGCGATATAAATTTTTTGAAATCAGGGTGTGTGATACCTGGAGCTTTGTTCTCTCTCTTAAAACTGCTTTGACTATTGGGAGTCTGTTGTGGTTTCATACAAGTTTAGTTTTTTTTTTTTTTTTTTTTTTGTTCTTATTCTTTGATCTCCCTCCCTTTTCTAATAAGGCCACTAATTTGGTCATAGAGATATCACCCTCATGACCTAGTCTTACTCGTAGTACTTCCAACAGACCCTCCAAATACCATCATCTTGGGGCTTATCATTTCAACATATTAACTTGGGGGGAACACAAATATTCAGTTCATAACAGAAGTGTTTGAAGTAAAGAGAAAAACGCAAGTAGTATCTATCAAACCAGTGGGTGACTTATAAACACCTGGGGTCATGTGGTTAGCCCCTTGGTTAGGGCAGTGAAACCAATGAAAGTAAATCATGGCTAAGCTCTTTCTGTGGACCTTCAGTTTTGTATGTCATGAGCAGTACTTCCAGATTACAGGTGAGTGATTATAAGGACAAGTTAGCACAGATTCATTACCACTGGTAAGAAAGTAGCTTTGTGCATCACACAAGTTGGCAGGAAACTTTGCAACTTCTGTATTGACCAATATCTGATTTAGTAAATCTGTGTGGTCCTTGCCACTTTGGGCTCTCACAGATCTTAACCATCTGACATCAAGTGTCATCGGATAACCTCTTTGTGGGCTGTGTTGCCCAACCCATCTACCGTGTAGGCTGTTCCTTACTGGGAAAAAGTAAGCTGACATTCGTGTTTTTTTTTTTTTTTTTTAATAGAACTCCGGGTTCCTTGGTTCAGTCACTTAATGTCATATTGAATTCAGAATTCAGAAGCTGATGATGACTCTTTGCACCTCTTTAGGCTAAGTGAAATGACTTGATTTTTCTATAGGGGAAGACCTTAACTACCTCCTAAAACATCACTGGTAAGATAAGGTACAGATTGAATTTACACCAAAACCAATTAATTCTTTAAAAAAAAAATTTGTGTTGTGGACATTATGAGAGAATAATATAATTATTTCCTACCTTTAGCAACTATTAACATTTTACCAATCTTGTTTCATTTATTTCTCCTTTACCCACTTTTCTTTTGTGGAGGACTAGTATATTTTAAAATCCTAAATATTATGTCATCTCACTCATTAGTGTTTCAGTTTACAACTTTGATAAGGACTTTGTTCCTTAAAAAAAGTTGCGTACCTTTCTTGCTTAAAATTTTTAATAAGAATTCCCTAGCATAATTCCCACATTTAATTTTTCTCACAGACATCTTTTTACTTATGATTTTTTGCAACCAGGAATTAAGGTTCACACATTGTGTTTGGTTGTTAGGTTTTCAAATCTATTTTGTTGTATAACAACCCCGCCCCCCCTTTCTTTTTTCATGCCTTTGATGTAATGGAAATAGCAGGTCATTTGCAAGGTAAATGTCTACTTCTGGGGTCCTTTCTTGCTTGTGATGTTGTCTGATTTGTTCACTTATTTTCCATGTTTCCTGTAATCTGGCAGTGAGATGTGGCAGCTTGATTAGATTCAGACTTAAGAGCGAGCATTCTTGGTAGGTGTTATGGTGTATAATCTGTTGTACCACTTCACTAAAGACATGATGCCTGAATATGTCCTTCTTTGAGATACCAAGAGTGATTAGGTGGGTTCAGGTGGGGTAAGCATACCTTTCTACTTTTCACCTAATGATTGTAGCATCCTTGATTATTGTAATCTAGGTCCATTTCATTAGAGGTTGCAAAATGATGATATAAATCTATGATTCCTCTTGCATTTCCCAGTTGGAACTCTGTCATAAAGAATTTAGTCTCAAAAAGAAAAAAAAATACCCTCATGAACTACTTGGGTCTTCTAAAAGAAAAAGATTGTATAGGAAGGACAGGGGAGAGGCTTGATTTTTTCCCTTTTTTCAATTTTTTGTGTTATGATTTAATACCCTAACAATCAGTGAGTTTTTTTTCTTTTTCAAGCATCAATATGATCTTATAGATCTTAATGTATTTGTTTTGATCCATTGAAGGCAGTATTCTTTTTGATGCTCAGTTTATATTCATCTCCTGCATACTTCTTACAAGGCCCTAATAGTCACCCTGCTTATTTAACTTATATGCAGAATACATCATGAAAAACGCTGGACTGGAAGAAACACAAGCTGGAATCAAGATTTCTGGGATAAATATCAATAACCTCAGATATGCAGATGACATCACCCTTATGGCAGAAAGTGAAGAGGAGCTAAAGGGCCTCTTGATGAAGATGAAAGAGGAGAGTGAAAAAGCTGGCTTAAAGCTCAACATTCAGAAAACAAAGATCATGGCATCTGGTCCCATCACTTCATGGGAAACAGATGGGGAAACAGTGTCAGACTTTATTTTGCGGGGCTCCAAAATCACTGCAGATGGTAATTGCAACCATGAAATTAAAAGACGCTTACTTCTTGGAAGGAAAGTTAAGACCAACCTAGATAGCATATTGAAAAGCAGAGACATAACTTTGCCAACAAAGGTCTGTCTAGCCAAGGCTATGGTTTTTCCAGCGGTCATGTATGGATGTGACAGTTGGACTGTGAAGAAAGCTGAGTGCTGAAGAATTGATGCTTTTGAGCTGTGGTGTTGGAGAAGACTCTTGAGAGTCCCTTGGACTGCAAAGAGATCCAAGCAGTCCATTCTAAAGGATGTCAGTCCTGGGTATTCTTTGGAAGGAATGATGCTAAAGCTGAAACTCTAGTACTTTGGCTACCTCATGTGAAGAGCTGACTCATTGGAAAAGACTCTGATGCTGGGAGGGATTTTGGGCAGGAGGAGAAGGGGACGACCGAGGATGAAATGGCTGGATGGTATCACTGACTTGATGGACATGATTTTGAGTGAACTCCAGGAGTTGGTGATGGACAAGAAGGCCTGGGGTGCTGCAGTTCATGGGGTTGCAGACAAGACTGAGTGACTGAACTGAACTGAATAGTCTCTAATAACTTTCTTGCTTTCCAGCAAAAGTTGTTGTACTTGTATCTTATTCCATTTCCTGCTCCAGACTCCAAATCAGCTATTTTCCCAAAGAGTTCTGTTTTTTTTCTGAAAACAGTCACGTCCCCCAACTTTTGCCTCTCTTAGTGGTTGAACATTTTTTAACCTTCTTTTTAAGCCTTTCATCATAAGTTTTTGTTTCATTTAAAATTCTTCTCATCAGGTTGTTTCTAAGACTCATTTTCTCCCTCTAATTAAATACCTGGTAGCTATATTCCTCTTTTCTATATACTGTAAGAGTGCTGGGGCTGCCTTATTTTGGGCTTTGATTGCTGGAATATTTTTTGCAGTATTCCCCCACTTTTTTCATCTCCTTGAAGTCTGTTTCATTAATTGCAGTCAGAATGATTCACTGGTTGTGCCACTTTGTTCACCCAAGTCTTCCTGTGATCCTCAGTGTTTGGATCAGTCTTCTCTGCCTTTCCTCTTCCCTTCAGCCACCCTTCACTCAGGCATGGTCTCAGTGTCTCTTCAGACTTGAGAAACTGGAAATTCTTTATTTTTCATTTACAGCCTGTACCCTGATGCATGCCCATGTGATTAGGCATGTCCCAACTCTTTGCAACCACAAGGACTGAAGCCTGCCAGGCTCCTTTGTCCATGGGATTTCCCAGGTAGGGATACCACAGTTGATATATGCCAGTTCCGTCTCCAGGGAGTCATCCCAACCCAGGGATTGAATCCCGCCCTTGTGACTCCCTCTCATAGAAGAACAAGACTGCCCATTTCATATGTCTGAGCCGGAATGCTTCAAGCCTGGCTTGACACCCTCTTCTGTTGGAAATAGGACTTTGTTGATTGAGAAACACATTCTGCTTCAAGTTATACCAGTTTGGCCAAAATATAGTCATTTATACACATATCTCATATGCAAAGGACATAATTTGTTCCTTGTATTTACATTAATACCAGTGCTAACACTTCATAGCACTTAATTATGTGCCTTTCAGATTCTGGTATAAACTTCTTCTCACTACAAACCTCTGTGTTAGTTGCTATTATTTGCTTTCTACAGATGAGGAAGGGGCTTCTCAGGTGGTGGTACAGTGTGATGAATCTGCATGCAATACAGGAGACGAATCTGCATGCAATACAGGAGACGTGGGTTCAATATATGCATCGGGAAGATTCCCCTGGAGGAGGACATGGCAACCCACTGCTATATTCTTGCCTGGAAAATCCCATGAACAGAGGAGTCTGATAGACTACAGTCCATAGTGTCAAAAAGAGTTGGACGCAACTGAGCGCACATGTGCACATGTGCCTGTACACATGCACACACACATGTACACTCACAGATGAGGAAACTGAAACCTAGAGATAACTTGCTCAAGGTCACTGGGTGGGAGGGAGGAGGGAGGTTTGAATCTCACCAGTCTGGTTCCATAGGTTCCATAGTCTATGTTCTGAATTGACTCTCAAATCCACTGAGGACCAAGGGTTTATTTTTTTTTTC
This sequence comes from Antidorcas marsupialis, assembly GCA_006408585.1. Taxonomy (NCBI): domain Eukaryota; kingdom Metazoa; phylum Chordata; class Mammalia; order Artiodactyla; family Bovidae; genus Antidorcas; species Antidorcas marsupialis. The sequence goes on along the minus strand of SJYB01007990.1, from coordinate 1,596 downwards.
CTAAATGTCCATCATGTTGTTGTTCAGTCACTCAGTTGTGTCCAAATCTTTGTGACCCTATGGACTGCAGCATGCCAGGCTTTCCTGTCCTTCACCATCCCCCTGAGTTTGCTCAAACTCATGTCCATTGAGTTGGTGATTCCATCCAATCATCTCGTTCTCTGTTGTCCCCTTCTCCTGACTTCAATGTTTCCCACCATCAGGGTCTTTTCCAGTGAATGTCCATAGCCTTTATATTACCTACTGGTATGACTTTACCCGTCTCAAGAGTGGTCAGTACATGCTATTTATAATGCCACACATTAACTTTTCCTTCATTGGAGCACACAGGGGTTTGTGATCCTCCTTCTGGGACTGAGGTGGAGAGGTTGGGGTCTAAGTGGGAGGGGAAATGCTGTGGTTATAGTTGTGCATGATAAATAATAGTTACTAAGATTAAAGGTTGCATTCAATGTGTCCTAAGCAAAAAACACCCAGGCCCATCTTTATCAGCCCAGAAAGTTTGTGAATTTATTCTCCTTATCCTTTTCTTATCTGCTTATCTGCCTGTCAGAAGATAAAGGTCATTAAGGGAGCCATGCATCTTCCAGGAAAGTTGACGCAGGTCAGATATAACAGCACAAGTTGGTCTTATTTTTTCCTTGAGTTAGACAGGGCTGTGGTCCTAGTGTGATTAGACTGACTAGTTTTCTGTGAGTATGGTTTCAGTGTGTCGGCCCTCTGATGCACTCTTGCAACACTTACCATCTTACTTGGGTTTCTCTTACCTTGGGCATGGGGTATCGCTTGAGGGGCAAACCAAGATGAGCGGGTCATGGTGGAGAAGGCTGACAGAACACAGCAGCTGAGCTTTGCTGAAGCAGCCATGAAAAGACACCCCACGCTAAAGGCAACAGAAACCCAGGTAAGATGGTAGGTATTGCAAGAGGGCATCAGAGGGCAGACACACTGAAACCATACTCACAGAAAACTAGTCAATCTAATCACACNCCACGCTAAAGGCAACAGAAACCCAGGTAAGATGGTAGGTATTGCAAGAGGGCATCAGAGGGCAGACACACTGAAACCATACTCACAGAAAACTAGTCAATCTAATCACACTAGGACCACAACCTTGTCTAACTCAATGAAACCAAGCCATGCCTGTGGGGAGCCCAAGACAGGCGAGTCATGATGGAGAGGTCTGACAGAACGTGGTCCACTGGAGAGGGGAATGGCAAGCCACATCAGTATTCTTGCCTTGAGAACCCCATGAACAGCATGAAAAGGCAAAATGATAGGATACCAAAAGAGGAACTCCTCAGGTTATTAGGTGCTCAATTTGCTACTGGAGATCAGTGGAGAAATAACTCCAGAAAGAATGCAGGGATGGAGCCAAAGCAAAAACAATATCCAGTTGTGCATGTGACTGGTAATAGAAGCAAGATCCGATGCTGTAAAGAGCAATATTGCATAGGAATCTGGAATGTCATGTCCATGAATCAAGGCAAATTGGAAGGGTTCAAACAAGAGATGGCAAGGGTGAACGTCGACATTCTAGGAATCAGCGAACTAAAATGGACTGGAATGGGTGAATTTAACTCAGATGATCATTAT
>SJYB01007989.1:0-22405 GCA_006408585.1 Antidorcas marsupialis | reverse complement strand
AGAGTTGACTCACTGGAAAAGACTCTGATGCTGGGAGAGATTGGGGGCAGGAGGAGAAGGGGACGACTGAGGATGAGATGGCTGGATGGCATCACGGACTCGATGCACATGAGTTTGAGTGAACTCCAGGAGTTGATGATGGACATGGAGGCCTGGCGTGCTGCAGTTCCTGGGATCACAAAGAGTTGGACACAACTGAGTGACTGAACTGAACTGAACTGAAGATAAGATATGCAGATGATACTACTCTATGGTGGAAAGTGAAGAGAAAATAAAGAGCCTCTTGACAAGGGTGGAAGAGGAATGAAAAAGCTGGCTTGAAACTCAACATTTAAAAAAAACTAAGATCATAGCATTCAGTCCCATCACTTCAAGAGAAATAGAAGGGGGAAAAGTGGAAGCAGTGACAAGTTTTATTTTCTTGGGCTCCAAAATCACTGTGTAGGATGACTGCATCCATGAAATTTAAGAAATCTTGCTCCTTGGAAGGAAAGCTATGACAAACCTAGACAGCATATTATTAATAAAAAGCAGAGACAGCACTATGGTGACAAATGTCCGTCTGGTCAGTTTTTCTAATAGTCATGTACACATATGAGAGTTGGACCATAAAGAAGGCTGAGCATTGAAGAATAGTTGCTGAAGAAGGCTCTTGGACTGCAAGGAGATCCAACCAGTCAATCTTAAAGGAAATCAGTCCTGAATATTCATTGGAAGGATGCTAAAGCTGAAGGTCCAATTCTTTGGCCACCTGATATGAAGAGCTGACTCACTGGAAAAGACTCACGCTGCAAAAGATTGAAGGCAAAAAGAGAGGGGTGACAGAGGATTAGATTGTTGGATGGCATCACCGACTCAATGGACATGAGTCTCTTGGGAGATAGTGGAGGACAGAGGAGCCTGGCATGCTGCAGTCCATGGGGTTGAAGAGTCAGACACGACTTAGCAAATGAACAACTACAACAACACTAAGTGTAATAAAACTTGAGATTGCCATGCTCCAATGAANATGGACATGAGTCTCTTGGGAGATAGTGGAGGACAGAGGAGCCTGGCATGCTGCAGTCCATGGGGTTGAAGAGTCAGACACGACTTAGCAAATGAACAACTACAACAACACTAAGTGTAATAAAACTTGAGATTGCCATGCTCCAATGAAGTGAAATGAACATCCCCTGACTTACATTTATTTTTTAGCTGTTTTTAAAAATCACTTTATAAATCTTTACTAGATCATTAAACTTGATCTTACTTGAATTGATTCAAGTGTGCATTTAGGATATTTCTGCCACCTATGTAGAATCAGGTTATCAAATGGCTTTTTAAACTTGAATAATGAGGCTATGTCCAAATCTAGAATCTACTCACCAAGCACATCAGGTGGCTGATGTTCAAGTCATGAAGTAATCAGCATCGTATATCTTGAGGAAACTTTAAGCCACCTTGTTCAATTCCGTCATTCTGAGGCGGAGCAAACTGCAGGTCTGAGAAATTGAATACTTTGTCCAAGAATATACAACTGTGTGAGAAATGACTAGAGAAGTTAGTATTTCCCCACTATGTAGCAAAGATGTTCAAGCTCCCATAGGATGTGCTAGAAAATATTGCCACAATTCTTTTCAAAGTTTACTTTATAATAATTTATTGCTCATTCTTTTGGAGTTCAGTTCTGTCCTGAATATTCATTGGAAGGACTGATGCTGAAGCTGAAACTCCAATACTTTGGCCACCTGATAGGAAGAACTGACTCATTGGAAAGGACCCTGATGCTGGGGAAAGACTGAAGGCAGGAGGAGAAGGAGACGACAGAGGATGAGATGGTTGGATGGCATCACTCACTCGATGGACATGAGTTTGAGCAAGCTCCGGGAGTTGATGATGGACAGGGAGGCCTGGTGTGGTGCAGTCCATGGGGGCTGCAAAGAGTCAGACATAACTGAGTGACTGAACTGAATTGAGAGGAGGCTAACATTCTCTCCCATCTGTTATCATGGATGTGTGCCCCCCTCAGCCAGGATTCCCCCTGCAGCCTGATGCTCCTGTTCTTGCCCATTTCATTATGACACCCAGTGCAACTCACTTCCTGCCATCTTAGGCTCACCATCTCTCTGGAGGCCACCCCTCACTTCCTGGCATCACTCTGTATTAGGAATGGGTTTAGTCTTTCCCTTCACTTCCCACTATGAGAGCTGAGTCCATATTATAATATTTACAAGATTTTACTGAAGATTAGGCATGAGAAGGAAATTATACCACAGAAGTTTAAAATGAAATACTAGATAAGACCCCTCACAGGATGCGTACATCTAAGCCCCTCCTGATATATCTGTCTGGGGGACTTTTCTCTGTCCTGGTCTTTTCTCATGCCTTATTGGGAGGGATTGTTTTTGTCATATCTCTCTTCTCTGGAGTGCAAGTGCTCAACTTTCCCAACTTCCTAACAGAGAGATAGTGTCCTCTTCTAAAATGAACCTCCTTAAGGGCCACAAGTGAAATTTCACTTACTATCTCATGATCTCCTTTTATGTAAAACCATACATGGGTGATGTCTGCTTTCCGTAGGGAATCCCACAGGTAGGGTCTTCCCCTATGACTCCAGAACAGAATAGTACACACAAGTCTCAGATAACTCCTATGATGGGACAGAAAGCTGCAGTGTTTGCTGCAGAGTATGAAGTCCAAAGGTGCTTGCCATTTAAAAATAACAGCTTTTCAAGAGTCTCTATTCCTTAAGGGTTTAAAAGTCATGGGGTCCTAGCTCTGTCAGTGTTACCTTCTTAGACTGACTATTTCTAACTGTGATAACGCAAAACAAAGTGCGGCTGATAGCACACAGAAATGCTGACTTGATTAGAATATTCTGTTGATAAAATTAGAAATAAAGAGTTCTTTGCGGAGAGAGTGGGGCTTCCCTGGTGGCTCAGAGGGTAAAGCATCTGCCTGCAATGCAGAGACCCAGGTTCCATCCCTAGGTCGGGAAGATCCCCTGGAGAAGGAAATGGCAGCCCACTCTGGTACTCTTGCCTGGAAAACCCATGGAGGAGAAGACTGGTAGGCTACAGTCTATGTGGTCTCAAAGAGTTGGAAATGACTGAGGTACTTCACTTCACTTGTATGGAGAGAGTAACATGGAAACTTACTCTACCGTATGTAAAATAGACGGCCAATGGGAATTGGCTCTATGTCTCAGGAGACTCAATCTTGGGCCCTGTATCAACCTAGAGGGCTGGGATGGGGAGGAAGATGGGAGGGAGATTCAAGAGGGAGAGGATATGCGTATACCTATGGCTGATTCACGTTGAGGTTTGAAAGAAAACAACAAATTTCTGTAAAGCAATTATCCTTCAATTAAAAGGGCGTCCCTTGTGGCTCAGCTGGTAAAGAATCTGCCTGCAATGTGGGAGACCTGGGTTCAATCCATGGGTTGGGAAGATCCCCTGGCAAAGGGAAACACTACCCACTCCAGGATTCTGGCTTGGAGAATTCCATGGACTGTATAGTTCATGGGGTCACAAAGAGTCGGACACGACTGAATGACTTTCACTTTCAATTAAAAAATAAATTAATTTTTAAAAAAGCTTTAAAGAGAGGTTTTTCCAGATTAAAAAAAAAGACATGTTTTATAGTCATTGTTATATGTACTTAGTTCATGAATGATAGCAATAATACTAAATAACTATTATTGAGTTTCTACTGTGTGCTAACTGTTGTACTAAGCACCTTACATACGTGTATGTTTCCTAAACACAATAATCCTTTGAAATGTAGGAATTAAAATTCTTGCTTCAAAGAGGAGATTAAAGTTCAGAGACACTAAGTGATTTGTGCAAGGTCGCACAGAAAATCAACTGTGGTGTCAGGATTTGAAAATAGGTCTTGATGGACTAAAACCCAAGCAATTTCTACTACATCATCATCATTACAACTGACATCTAATCATCATGACGAGTGGGGCATCTATTTTGTTTAGGACAGTGCTTTCCAGCATCTATTCAGAACTTAAAATGCATTTTGTTCCAACTGAGATGCACTTTTAGAACAAAATACACATCAGCTTTCTAAGAGCAGTGCAGGAATAAAGAGTGTAAAGAAAAATCCCAACTTTTTGTATTGATTGCATGTTAAAATGACAATATTTTAGACTGACTGTATTAGATAAAATATTGTTAAGATTAATTTTAGCTGTTTGTTTTGATCATTTTTAATATGACTACTAGAACATTTAAAATTGCTCAGTTGGTTTATGCCATATTTCTACTGGCCAGCACTTACTTGAAAGCTTTAGCCTGATGAAGCGTATGGCGTAAGGTGACTGAAATGCAATACAGAGCTGGTTTTCTCTTTTAAAATGAACAACTTGAAGGGATTGGATCTTCAAGTTGAATCTTAGATGAAAAGGACAATATATCTAAAATTACACGACCTTACTTTTAAAGCAAGAACCTTGTGTTATAGGACTTGAATTTTTGTATTTATAGGTGTGTGTATACATTGTCTGTTGCAAGTGACGATTTTAGTGAAATAAGTTTCCCAGTAAATGCAAAATTAAGACAGACACAGTTAAAGACAATGCTGTCAGCCACTGGTTTGGAATGAACATTGGATTTTAGCAAATGCATGGCTGGAATGACCAGCTGCTGATATCTCAAGGGCTAGAGGAGCATTGCTCATCTAATTTGCTTTGCCTTATACCAGCCATTCAGAGAAGGCAATGGAAACCCACTCCAGTGCTCTTGCCTGGCAAATCCCATGAGCAGAGGAGCCCAGTGGGCTGCAGTCCATGGGGTCATTAAGAGTCGGACACGACTGAGCGACTTCACTTTCACTTTTCACTTTCATGCATTAGAGAAGGAAATGGCAACCCATTCCAGTGTTCTTGCCTGGAGAATCCCAGGGACGGGGGAGCCTGGTGGGCTGCCGTCTATGGGGTTGCAAAGAGTCGGACACGACTGAAGCGACTTAGCAGCAGCAGCAGCAGCAGAATACCAACCATTTCCCTATAAACTGTGAAAAAGGAGATTGTCTTTTAGCTATTGGTACATGAACTATGGGCTTCCCAGGTGGTTCTAGTGGTTAAAAACCTGGCTGCCAATGCTGGAGACATAAGAGACATGAGTTTGACCCCTGGGTCTGATCCCTGAGTCAGGAAAATCCCCTGGATGAGGGCAGGGCAACTCATTCCAGTATTCTTGTCTGAAGAATCCCATGAACAGGGAAGTGTGGTGGGCTACAATCTATGNCAGGGACGGGGGAGCCTGGTGGGCTGCCGTCTATGGGGTCGCACAGAGTCGGACACGACTGAAGTGACTTAGCAGCAGCAGCAGCAGCAGCAGCAGAATACCAATCATTTCCCTATAAACTGTGAAAAAGGAGATTGTCTTTTAGCTATTGATACATGAACTATGGGCTTCCCAGGTGGTTCTAGTGGTTAAAAACCTGGCTGCCAATGCTGGAGACATAAGAGACATGAGTTTGATCCCTGGGTCTGATCCCTGAGTCAGGAAAATCCCCTGGATGAGGGCAGGGCAACTTATTCCAGTATTCTTGTCTGAAGAATCCCATGAACAAGGAAGTGTGGTGGGCTACAATCTATGGGGTTGCGAAGAGTCAGACATGACTGAAGCAACTTAGCACACATGTATGCATATGAACTATGTTAAGTATATTGATTTTTATTAAGATATAATAATTTTGTTGCCAGAAATCTGAGCAACTCTGGGATGTCCATGCGGGAGACCAGCAGCCAGATGGTTTGAAGGTCACTGTGCATCTCAGAGGGCAGAAGCTCTCAGCTACCTAGTGCACATGCTGCTGCTGCTGCTAAGTTGCTTCAGTCATGTCCGACTCTGTGCGACCCCATAGACGGCAGCCCACCAGGCTCCCCCGTCCCTGGGATTCTCCAGGCAAGAACACTGGAGTGGGTTGCCATTTCCTTCTCCAATGCATGAAAGTGAAAAGTGAAAGTGAAGTTGCTCAGTCGTGTCCGACTAGTAGCGACCCCATGGACTACAGCCCACCAGGCTCCTCCGTCCATGGGATTCTCCAGGCAAGAGCACTGGAGTGGGATGCCATTGCCTTCTCCGAGTGCACTTGAGAATGAACCTTTGAAACACATGGGACCTTCACCATCTCTACTGCTTCTACCACCTCTGCCATTACTTCTCAGCTCCAGTGAACGTGGCAATTGTTGTCATTGGCTTACTGACTTGAATCTGAGAGGAAACAATGGGGTTTCATGTTTCAAAATAAACTGAAGAGACTTTGTTTTTCCTGAGATGCCCTTGACCCTAAGAAGAGAGGCGTTCCATGCAGATTTGATTTAAGTCAACCTCACTAGAATGGTCAGGGTCTTCCTTGGTAAAAGAATTTGCTTTGCCTTGTACCAACCATTTGGAGAAGGCAATGGCAACCCACTCCAGTGCTCTTGCCTGGAGAATCCCATGGACGGAGAAGCCCAGTGGGCTGCAGTCCGTGGGGTCACTAGGAGTCAGTAAAAGAATCCACTTGCAGTGAGGGAGACCTGTTTGACCCCTGGGTTGGGAAGATCCCCTGGAAGAGGGTATGGCAACGAATTCCAGTATTCTTGCCTGAAGAATCCCATGGACAGAGGAGCCTGGCAGGCTACAGTCCACGGGGTCACAAAGAGTTGGATGTGACTGAGCGACTAAGTACTGCATAGCAAAGAGAGGTCAGAGGCATCCAAGAATGAGGGTTAGAATAAGAGTAGAGAACTGTGGGTTAAGAAGATAACCCTGCCCCAACACTTCCTTCTTTCCCAGGATGTTATGAAGCATGCATGGCTATGAACCTGAGGAGTATATTATTGATTTCAAATTAAGTTAGAATTGATTAGACCAAGAGGTCCAGATACCTACTCAGTTGTCCAGTACTTAGTCCAGCGTGGCCTTGGTCAGTAGTGACCTTTCAAGGAAGAGGATGAGAGCCCCTGAACTTGTCCAACTCCACTGAGTAAAGGCTCAAAGAATGTCTCCCCCTCTTTTTTTTTTTTTGGTTCTCACACCCTGGCCAGCAAAACCTTGCACAGCGTTTTCTTGTTCCAGTAGCTGCTCAAGCGTGTAATAAGTTGAGTTCCAATGAATTGGAACCTCCTGTTTTAGGTGATGTTTCAGCAAGTTGCTTTTCAGCTGGAGCTGGGTCAGGAATATTTTTTTCCCTCAAACATTGACAGAATGGCTGAAGTGTTCAGATTTTCTGTGTCATCACCAAGATACTTGTAAGTGTTCCTGTTATGATGCAGAAAATCATTTTCGAGGATGTTTAAGGAATAAGGGCAGCACGGCATAAAATGGAAATCTTCCACAGTGCAAGCTGCTTTCTGCGAACACACTGAAGGGTGGTAGCAGGAGAAAAGAAGAGATGTAAGAACGTGAGGGAGGCTACACAACGGGGTTCCCATTTCCTCACCGTGCTCAGGGTTGCCTGTGTGTTCTATTGAATTTATCTTGCAAGTAAAAATGCCTCCAGCAATATCAGGAAATGGGTCTTGCCTCATCTGAAAGAAGTTTCCTTTTCCTTATGAATGTTTCTGTACTGTCTTAGTCCATTTGGGCTGCTGTAACAACCCAGTAATACTGGAGACTGGAAGACTTATAAACAACAGAAATTTATTTCTCAAAGTTCTGGATGCTCGGGAGTCCAAGATCAAGGTGCTGGCAGATTCAGTGTCTGATGAGAGCCTGTTTTCAGGTGGCTTGGTGGTAAAGAATCCACCTCCCAGTGCAGGAGATAACAGGAGATGTGGGTTTGATCCTTGGGTTAGGAAAAACCTCTGGAGAGGGAAATGGTAACCCACTCCAGCATGCTTGCCTAGGAAATCGCATGGACACAGGAGCCTGGTGGACTATAGTCCATGGAGTTGCAAAGAGTCAGACATCACTGAGCACACAGGCATGACAGCCTGCTTCCTGGTCCATAGACAGCCATGTTCTGGGGTGTTTTCACATGACAGATAAGTGGTGAGGGAGCTCTCTGGGGTCTCTTTTATAAGGGCACTAAGCCTAACATGGTGGGCCTCAGCCTCATGACCTAATCACCTCCCAAAGGTCCCGCCTCCAAATAGCATCACCTTTAGGGTTAGGATTTCAGATAAGAATTTTGGGAGAACAACCTGATCTAGAGCCAGACATCTTGGAATGTGAAGTCAAGTGGGCCTTAGAAAGCATCACTNTGGGGAGGCCTTACAAATAGCTGTGAAAAGAAGAGAGGCAAAAAGCAAAGGAAAAAAGGAAAGATATAAGCATCTGAATGCAGAGTTCCAAAGAATGGCAAGAAGAGACAATAAAGCCTTCTTCAGTAATCAATGCAAAGAAATAGAGGAAAACAACAGAATGGGAAAGGTTAGAGATTTCTTCAAGAAAATTAGAGATTCCAAGGGAACATTTCATGTAAAGATGGGCTTGGTAAAGGACAGAAATGGTATAGACCTAACAGAAGCAGAAGATATTAAGAAGAGGTGGCAAGAATACACAGAAGAACTGTACAAAAAAGATCTTCACGACCCAGATAATCATGATGATGTGATCACTAATCTAGAGACAGACATCTTGGACTGTGAAGTCAAGTGGGCCTTAGCTAGCATCACTATGAGCAAAGCTAGTGGAGGTGATGGAATTCCAGTGGAGCTATTTCAAATCCTGATAGATGATGCTATGACAATGCTGCACTAAATATGCCAGCAAATTTGGAAAACTCAGCAGTGGCCACAGGACTGGAAAAGGTCAGTTTTCATTCCAATGCCAAAGAAAGGCAANGTGAAGTCAAGTGGGCCTTAGCTAGCATCACTATGAGCAAAGCTAGTGGAGGTGATGGAATTCCAGTGGAGCTATTTCAAATCCTGATAGATGATGCTATGACAATGCTGCACTAAATATGCCAGCAAATTTGGAAAACTCAGCAGTGGCCACAGGACTGGAAAAGGTCAGTTTTCATTCCAATGCCAAAGAAAGGCAATGCCAAACAATGCTCAAACTACCACATAATTGCACTCATTTCACATGCTAGTAAAATAATGTTCAAAATTCTCCAAGTCAGGCTTCAGCAGTATGTGAACCATTAACTCCCTGATGTTCAAGCTGGTTTTAGAAAAGGCAGAGGAACCAGAGATCAAATTGCCAACATCCGCGGATCATGGAAAAAGCAAGAGAGTTCCAGAAAAACATATATTTCTGCTTTATTGACTATGCCAAAGCCTCTGACTGTGTGGATCACAATGAACTGTGGAAAATTCGTAAAGAGATGGGAATACCAAACCACCTGACCTGCCTCTTAAGAAATCTGTATGCAGNCCTGATGTTCAAGCTGGTTTTAGAAAAGGCAGAGGAACCAGAGATCAAATTGCCAACATCCGCTGGATTATGGAAAAAGCAAAAGAGTTCTAGAAAAACATCTATTTCTGCTGTATTGATTATGCCAAAGCCTTTGACCGTGTGGTTCACAATAAACTGTGGAAAATTCTGAGAGAGAGGGGAATACCAGACCACCTAACCTGCCTCCTGAGAAATCTGTATGTAGGTCAGGAAGCAACAGTTAGAACTGGAAATGGAATAACAGACTTGTTCCAAATAGGAGAAAGAGTACATCAAGGCTGTATATTGTCACCCTGCTTATTTAACTTCTGTGCAGAATACATCATGAGAAATGCTGGACTGGAAGAATCACAAGGAGGGATCAAGATTGCTGGGAGAAATATCAATAACCTCAAATATGCAGATGATACCACCTTTTTGGCAGAAAGTGAAGAGGAAATAAAAAGCCTCTTGATGAGAGTGAAAGAGGAGAGTGAAAAAGATGGCTTACAGCTTAACATTTAGAAAACAAACATCATGGCATCTGTTCCCATCACTTCATGGGGAATAGATGAGGAAATAGTGGAAACAGTGAGAAACTTTATTTTTCTGTGTTCCAAAATCACTGCAAATGATGACTGCAGCCCTGAAATTAGAAGACGCTTACTCCTTGGAAGAAAAGTTATGATCAACCTAGATAGTATATTCAAATGCAGAGAGATTACTTTCCCGACTAAGTTCCATCTAGTCAAGGCTATGGTTTTTCCTGTGGTCATGTATGGATTTGAGAGTTGGACCATGAAGAAGACTGAGCGCCGAAGCATTGATGCTTTCAAACTGTGGTGTTGGAGAAGACTCTTGAGAGTCTGTTGGACTGCAGGGAGATATAACCAGTCCATTCTGAAGGAGATCAGCCCTGGGATTTTTTTTGGAAGGAATGATGCTAAAGCTGAAGCTCCAGTACTTTGGCCACCTCATGCGAAGAGTTGACTCATTGGAAAAGACTCTGATGCTGGGAAGGATTGGGGGCAGGAGGAGAAGGGGACGACAGAGGATGAGATGGCTGGATGGCATCGTGGACTCGATGGATTGAGTCTGAGTGAACTCTGAGGTGGTGCTGAACAGGGAGGCCTGGCGTGCTGCAATTCATGGGGTTGCAAAGAGTCGGACACAACTGAAGACTCAACTGAACTGAAGGAATAAACCTGTGTCCCTTGAAGTGGCAAGTGGAATCTTAACCACTGGACCACCAGGAAAGTATGCAACTTTACTTTTTNGAGGCCTGGCATGCTGCAATTCATGGGGTTGCAAAGAGTCGGACACAACTGAAGACTCAACTGAACTGAAGGAATAAACCTGTGTCCCTTGAAGTGGCAAGTGGAATCTTAACCACTGGACCACCAGGAAAGTATGCAACTTTACTTTTTATTCCATTAGTTTATGAATTCTTGGAGGAGGAACAAATTTTCTTCATATTTACATGATCAATGCTTAACATATGGGTTGCACAATTAGACATTCAATTAATGTTTCTATTTAGGATTTAGACTAAGGAAAGAAAATTACAGGGAGAAATTTATAGATTGACAGGTTTTCTGGTAAAGATGAACTTTGTATGCAAATCTAGCTAGACATAGCCCCTGTCAGCTTCCTCTTGCTAGATATGAGAAGCTTGAATGAGAAAGGGTTAAAACAATTCTAAGAGTTTCACAAATAAATTGTGAAACACTTTTGTTATCAACAAGCCATTTGGAGTTGTTTACTGAGAAAGTACTGTTGACATTATAGCAATTTTGAGCAATTATTTTTAAAAATAAAAACTACAAAATGAGAAAGAGATGACATCTCATTATCACAAGCAGTTGTGATATCAAAAATTATGTCTTGATCATGATTTTAACTGGGAAATATGGAGATGAGTTTTGAAAATGGGCAGTTCTTATAATAATAATACTGACAGAGTAGAATAGACACTTTTCATTTAAATTTTATTCTTATTTATATATACATAGTTAAGCACACATAGATCAGAAATATTATGTGCTAATTAGCTTTTGATTGTGGAAATGATTAGCTTTTATGTTTATCCAAGGATAAGAAATAATTTTTACATGATGAGTGTGTTAATCTTAGCACCCAGTTAAATCATTCTGTATTTGTAAATGGATAACAGCAGGCTAATTTTCCTACTGAACACTGCAAATATTTTGTGACTGCAAACATGTTATTTTTAACAAACATTTATTGAGCACAAACAATTGAAGTGTCACATAGAAGAAAATTATGGTTGTTGTCTTCATAATACCTCAGATTTATTCTTCTAAAAGACATTATACAGAGTTNCTGTATTTGTAAATGGATAACAGCAGGCTAATTTTCCTACTGAACACTGCAAATATTTTGTGACTGCAAACATGTTATTTTTAACAAACATTTATTGAGCACAAACAATTGAAGTGTCACATAGAAGAAAATTATGGTTGTTGTCTTCATAATACCTCAGATTTATTCTTCTAAAAGACATTATACAGAGTTATGCTGATAATAAACTTTATGTTTGGGATTCAAACACATGTGAATCTATATCATTAAGTAAACTAACTTTTTTCAAAAACTAACTCTCAAAAATCTTAGGGAAATTGCCGATAAAAGCTTTATGAATTTTAGTTATTTTGTGTTCTCTCTTATAAGCTTTGCTCTGTCACCTGTATTGTATTGCCAGGTATGGCATTCCAGATATGAAATAAATTCATGTAGTTAAGATTTGTGAGATGAGAATTGTACTGACATTAAAACTAGTTTTATTTTAGCAAACAACTGAACAAGAAAAGCAATGTCTTTATTTAATAATCTGTATTGTCATGTTTCCTCACTAATAAAAACTTTTTGGTAAATTAGAAAAGTTTATACAGGTATGACAGATATGGTTAAGACGAAGTGAGTGAGCTATACAGAGAAATTGAAATTCTGTCAGAAAATTAGAATAAGTATTGCAAAATTGGAAATGGTAAACTTTAATATTTAATATTGGATTACATATAATTTACAATGTTATGTTAATTTGAGGTGTACAGAAAAGTGAGTCATTTTAGCATGCATGTATCTCCACTGTTTTATAGGTTACTTTCTTACATAGGCAAATACAAAGTACTGGGTAGGGTTCTGAGAACTCTATGTATTAAAATTTGCCCATGTAAGAAAGTAACCTATAAAAGAGTGGCTATATGTATATGCTTAACTGACTCACTTTTCTGTCAAAATTTTCTAAGCCAAGATAATCATGATGGTGTGATCACTCATCACTCACTAGAGCCAAACATCCTGGAATGTGAAGTCAAGTGGGTGTTAGAAACCATCACTATGAACAAAGCTAGTGGAAGTGATGGAATTCCAGTTGAGCTGCTTCAAATCCTGAAAGGTGATGCTGTGATAGTGCTGCACTCAAAATGCCAACAAATTTGGAAAACTCACCAGTGGCCACAGGATGGGAAAAGGTCAGTTTTCATTCCAGTCCCAAAGAAAGACAATGCCAAAGAATGCTCAAACTACTCCACAATTGCACTCATCTCACACACTAGTAAAGTAATACTCAAAATTCTCCAAGCCAGACTTCAGCAGTATGTGAACTGTGAACTTCCAGATGTTCAAGGTGGTTTTGGAAGAGGCAGAGCAATGAGAGATCAAATTGCCAATATCTGCTGGATCATCAAAAAAGCAAGAGAGTTCCAGAATAACATCTACTTCTGCTTTATTGACTATGCCAAAGCCTTTGACTGTGTGGATCACAATAAATGTGGACAATTCTGGAAGAGATAGGAATACCAGACCACCTGACCTGCCTCTTGAGAAACCTATATGCAGGTCAGGAAGCAACAGTTAGAACTGGACATGGAACAACAGACNTTATTGACTATGCCAAAGCCTTTGACTGTGTGGATCACAATAAATGTGGACAATTCTGGAAGAGATAGGAATACCAGACCACCTGACCTGCCTCTTGAGAAACCTATATGCAGGTCAGGAAGCAACAGTTAGAACTGGACATGGAACAACAGACTAGTTCCAAATAGGAAAAGCAGTACGTCAAGGCCATATATTGTTACCCAGCTTCTTTAACTTCTGTGCTGAGTACATCATGAGAAACGCTGGGTTGGAAGAAGCACAAGCTGGAATCAAGATTGCTGGGAGAAATCTTGACAACCTCAGATATGCAGATGACACAACCCTTATGGCAGAAAGTAAAGAGGAATTAAAAAGTCTGTTGATGAAAGTGAAAGAAGAAAGTGAAAGCTTGGCTTAAAGCTCAACATTCAGAAAACTAAGATCATGGCATCTGGTTCCAACACTTCATGGCAAATAGATGACGGAACAGTGGAAATAGGGTCAGGCTTTAATTTTCAGGCTCCCAAATCACCAAAGATGGTGACTGCAGCCATGAAATTAAAATATGCTTATTCCTTGGAAGAAAAGTTATGATCAACTTAGATAGCATATTGAAAANCAACACTTCATGGCAAATAGATGACGGAACAGTGGAAATAGGGTCAGGCTTTAATTTTCAGGCTCCCAAATCACCAAAGATGGTGACTGCAGCCATGAAATTAAAATATGCTTATTCCTTGGAAGAAAAGTTATGATCAACTTAGATAGCATATTGAAAAGTAGAGATATTACTTTGCCAACAAAGGTCCATCTAGTTAAGGCTCTGGTTTTTCCAGTAGTCATGTATGGATGTGAGAGTTGGACTGAAAATAAAGCTAAGCACCGAATAATTGATGCTTTTGAACTGTGGTATTGGAGAAGACTCTTGAGAGACCCTCAGACTGGAAGGAGATCCAACCAGTCCATTCTAAAGGAGATCAGCCCTGGGATTTTTGGGGAAGGAATGATGCTGAAGCTGAAACTTCAGTACTTTGGCCTCCTCATGTGGAGAGTTGACTCATTGGAAAAGACTCTGATGCTGGGATGGACTGGGGTCAAGAGGAGAAGGGGACGACCAAGGATGAAATGGCTGTATGGCATCACCGACTTGATGGACATGAATTTGAGTAAACTCCAGGAGTTGGTGATGAACAGGGAAGCCTGGTGTGCTGCAATTCATGGGGTTACAAAGAGTCGGACACAACTGAGCTACTGAATTGAATTGAATTGAATTATATATATCAGTTCAGTGCAGTTGCTAATATTCAAAATTAATTAGTTTGTTAAAGCATAGCTGTGGACAAAAAACATAAACATCAATCAAAGTTAANATGAACAGGGAAGCCTGGTGTTCTGCAATTCATGGGGTTACAAAGAGTCGGACACAACTGAGCTACTGAATTGAATTGAATTGAATTTTATATATCAGTTCAGTGCAGTTGCTAATATTCAAAATTAATTAGTTTGTTAAAGCATAGCTGTGGACAAAAAACATAAACATCAATCAAAGTTAAGATCTCTCCCTTTTTAATATATAGAGTTTTTAATGTAAAGTTTTATGCTGACAGCAAAACTGATTAGAAATCACAGACAGTTCCCATACCCTAACTTCCCCCATACATATACAATTTTCAATTCCATGACCTCAACAACCCTACCAGAATGATGCATTTATTACAACTGATGAAATAACATTAATACATATTATCATCTAAAGTCATCCTTGGTTGTAGTACATGTGTGGCTTTTAATAAATGCATAATGATACATTCCTATCAGTATAGTCACGCAAGAGTATGTTGTGTCCTAAAAATCCCCTGTGCTCCAACTATTCATCTTTTCCTTTTTCTTTTGGCATTTCGCTTTACACAGACTATCTACTTAGTTAATTGACTACACCAATTTACATTCTTACCAACAGTGTAGAAGGGTTTAGTTTTCTCCACACCTTCTCCAGCATTTATTATTCATAGATGTTTTGATGATAGCCATTCTGACTAATGTGAGGTGATAGCTTATTGTAGTTTTGATTAGTATNACAGCTACCCAATCCCACATTCTGGGCTGGAGAATTCCATGGACTGTACAGTCAAGGGGATGGCAAAGACTCAGACATGACTGAGTGACTTTAACTTCATTTCAGTTCAGTCACTCAGTCATGTCCGACTCGTTGCAACCCCATGAATTGCAGCACGCCAGGCCTCCCTCACCAACACCCGGAGTTCACTCAGACTCACGTCCATCAAGTCAGTGATGCCATCTAGCCATCTCATCCTCTGTCATCCCCTTTCCCTCCTGCCTCCAATCCCTCCCAGGATCAGAGGCTTTTCCAATGAGTCAACTCTTCGCATGAGGTGGCCAAAGTACTGGCGTTTCAGCTTCAGAATCATTCCTTCCAAAAAAATCCCAGGGCTGATCTCCTTCGGAATGGACTGGTTGGATCTCCTTGCAGTCCAAGGGACTCTCAAGCGTCTTCTCCAACAACACAGTTCAAAAGCATCAATTCTTCAGCACTCAGCCTTCTTCACAGTCCAACTCTCACATCCATACATGACCACAGGAAAAACCACAGTCTTGACTAGATGGACCTTCATTGGCAAAGTAATGTCTCTGCTTTTCAATGTGCTATCTAGGTTGGTCATAACTTATCTTCCAAGGAGTAAGTGTCTTTTAATTTCATGGTTGCAGTCACCACCTACAGTGATTTTGGAGCCCAAGAAAATAAAGTTTGTCACTGTTTTTGTTGTTTCTCCATATTTTTGCCATGAAGTGATGGGACCAGATGCCATGATCTTCATTTTTGAATGTTGAGCTTTNATGAGTCAACTCTTCGCATGAGGTGGCCAAAGTACTGGCGTTTCAGCTTCAGAATCATTCCTTCCAAAAAAATCCCAGGGCTGATCTCCTTCGGAATGGACTGGTTGGATCTCCTTGCAGTCCAAGGGACTCTCAAGCGTCTTCTCCAACAACACAGTTCAAAAGCATCAATTCTTCAGCACTCAGCCTTCTTCACAGTCCAACTCTCACATCCATACATGACCACAGGAAAAACCACAGTCTTGACTAGATGGACCTTCATTGGCAAAGTAATGTCTCTGCTTTTCAATGTGCTATCTAGGTTGGTCATAACTTATCTTCCAAGGAGTAAGTGTCTTTTAATTTCATGGTTGCAGTCACCACCTACAGTGATTTTGGAGCCCAAAGAGATAAAATCTGACACTGTTTCCACTGTTTCCCGATCTATTTCCCATGAAGTGATGGGACCAGATGCCATGATCTTCGTTTTCTGAATGTTGAGTTTTAAGCCAACTTTTTCACTCTCCACTTTCACTTTCCTCAAGAGGCTTTTTAGTTCCTCTTTACTTTCTGCCATAAGGGTGGTGTCATCTGCATATCTGAGGTTATTGATATTTCTACCAGCAGTCTTGATTCCAGCTTGTGTTTCTTCCAGCCCAGTGTTTCTTATGCTGTACTGTGCATAGAAATTAAGTAAGCAGGGTGACAATATACAGCCTTGATGTACTCCTTTTCCTGTTTTGAACCAGTCGGATGTACCATGTCCAATTCTAAATGTTGTTTCCTGACCTGCATATAGGTTTCTCAAGAGGCAGGTCAGGTGGTCTGGTATTCCCATCTCTTTCAACAGTTTATTGTGATCCACACAGTCAAAGGTTTTGGCATAGTCAATAAAACAGAAATAGATGTGGTTTTTTTCTGGATATCTCTTGCTTTTTTCATGATCCAGTGGATGCTGGCAATTTAATCTCTGGTTCCTCTGCCTTTTTTAAAACCAGCTTGAACATCTGGAAGTTCACGGTTCACACATTGCTGAAGCCTGGCTTGGAGAATTTTCAGCATTGCTTTACTAGCGTGTGGGATGAGTGCAATTGTGTGGTAGTTTAAACATTCTTTGGCATTGCCTTTCTTTGGAACTGGAATGAAAACTATCCTTTTCCAGTCCTGTGGCCACTGCTGAGTTTTCCAAATTTGCTGGCATATTGAGTGCAGCACTTTGACAGCATCATCTTTCAGGATCTGAAATAGCTCAACTGGAATTTCATCACCTCCACTATCATTGTTTGTAGCGGTGCTTTCTAAGGCCCACTTGAGTTCACATTCCAGGATGTCTGGCTCTAGGTGTGTGATCACACCATCGTGATTATCTCGGTCATGAAGATCTTTTTTTGTATAATTCTTCTGTGTATTTTTGCCATCTCTTCTAAATATCTTCTGCTTCTGTTAGGTCCATACCATTTCTGTTCTTTATCGAGCCCATCATTGCAGGAAATGTTCCCTTGGTGTCTCTAATTTTCTTAAAGAAATCTCTAGTCTTTCCCATTCTGTTGTTTTCCTCTATTTCTTTGCATTGATCGCTGAAGAAGGCTTTCTTATCTCTTCTTGCTATTCTTTTGAATTCTGCATTCAGATGCCTATATCTTTCCTTTTCTCCTTTGCTTTTCACCTCTCTTCTTTTCACAGCTATTTGGAAGGCCTCCTCAGACAGCCATGTTGCTTTTTTGCATTTCTTTTCTATGGGGATGGTCTTGATCCCTGTCTCCTGTACAATGTCACGAATCTCATTCCATAGTTTATCAGACACTCTATCTATCATATGTAGGCCCTTACATCTATTTCTCACTTTCACTGTATAATCATAAGGGATTTGATTTAGGTCATAGCTGAATGGTCTAGTGGTTTTCCCTAGTTTCTTCAATTTCAGTCTGAATTTGGTAATAAGGAGATCATGATCTGAGCCACAGTCAGCTCCTTGTCTTGTTTTTGTTGACTGCATAGCGCTTCTCCAAAAGGCTGCAAAAAATATAATCAGTCTGATTTTGGTGTTGACCATCTGGTGATGTGCATATATAGAGTCTTCTCTTGTGTTGTTGGAAGAGGGTGTTTGCTATGACCAGTGTATTTTCTTAACAAAACTCTATTAGTCTTTGCTGTGCTTCATTCTGCATTTCAAAGCCAAATTTGCCTGTTTCTCCCGGTGTTTCTTGACTGCCTACTTTTGCATTTCAGTCCCCTATAATGAAAAGGACATCTTTTTTGGGGTGTTAGTTCTAAAAGGTCTTGTAGGTCTTCATAAAACCATTCAACTTCAGCTTCTTCAGCGTTACTGGTTGGGGCATAGACTTTGATTAACATGATATTGAATGGTTTGTCCTGGAAATGAACAGAGATCATTCTGTCGTTTTTGAGATTTCATCCAAGTACTGCATTTTGGGCTCGTTTGTTGACCACAATGGCTACTCCATTTCTTCTGAGGGATTCTTGCCTGCAGTAGTAGATATAATGGTCATCTGAATTAAATTCACCCATTCCAGTCCATTTTAGTTTGCTGATTCCTAGAATGTTGATGTTCACTCTTGCCATCTCCTGTTTGACCACTTCCAATTTGCCTTAATTCATGGACCTGACATTCCAGGTTCCTATGCAATATTGCCCTTTAGAGCATAGGACCTTGCTCTATCACCAGTCACATCCACAACTAGCTTTTTTTGTTGTTGTTTGTTTTGTTTTGTTTTTTACTTTGGCTCCATCCTTTCATTCTTTCTGGAGTTTTTTCTCCACTGATCTCCAGTAGAATATGGGGCACCTACTGACCTGGGGAGTTCCTCTTTCAGTATCCTACCACTTTGCCTTTTCATACTGTTCACTTCACTTCCAATTGGTTGATCATAGCTTATTGTCACTGCACTTATGTGTAAAGTTTATGGAAATAATCTTTTGCATTTGAGCTGCAATAGTCTTTCCTAACACAAAGCCCTCTTGCCAACCTCGATTAGAGTTTAAACCAGTGGATATCTGAGGGTGGTTTGTTTTATTTTGATTTTTAATGATCTTAATGAGACCAAAATCCTACTTCACTAAATATATGTAGACTGCACAATATATAGTTCAGAAAATTTTGTTTGAAAAATAGATATTGTTGAAATTGAGCTATTTGCTGATTTTGTCCTATCTCCACTCCCATTTGGGCTTCCCAGTTAGCACAAGTGTTAAAGAGCAAGCCTACCAAGCCGGGAGACATAAGAGAAGCAGTTCGATCCCCTGGGTCAGGCGTAGCCTCTGGAGGAGGGCATAGCAACCCACCCCAGTATTCTTGACTGGAGAATCCCACAAACAGATGAGCCTGGTAGGCTATGGTCCACAGGGTTACAGAGTCAGACAAAACTGAAGTAACTTAGCACACACGAACCACTCCCAAATGGATTATTTAGGGTTTGGGTTTTTTGTTGTGTTTTGTTTTGTTTCTGTTGTTAGTTTTTCAACTAAATTCCACAGTATTCTTTCCAAAAAGTAATGTTGTAAAAATATAGTTAGCTGGAATAGGGAAAAACAATATTTCTTTTCCAAGAAGATGGTTTTTGCACAAAACTTGACATCCTGAAAAACTGAGACTTTTATAAATGCTGTTTATGAGATATTGTTCTTTGGACCAAAAATTCAGATACTAATAAATGAGCCAGATTGTCCCCAGTGCCCAAGTCACTCTGAAAACTCTCAACACAGGCAGCTGGATTCAGCCAGCTGAATTCACCTGGCCTTGATGAACACTAGAGAAGTCCCCTGTGTGGAAGGAGTAGGGAACTGAGAAAAAAGTGATAAGCTGGTTTCAGTCTTATGAGTTAAACCTCCTTGATACAATAATATCAACTGAAGAGAAAAAGTGTGAATGGCCTAACTGATCTTAACCAGTTATATTAATATTGAAAGTGAAACATAAAAGTGAAGTTGTTCAGTCATGTGCAACTCTTTGTGACCCTGTGGACTGAAGCTCGTCAGGCTCCTCTGTTCCAGGAATTCTCCAGGGTAGAATACTGGAGTGGGTATTCATTCCCTTCTCCAGGGAACTTCCCAACCCAGGGGTCAAGCCCAGGTCTCCTGCACTGCAGGTGGATTCTTTACCATTTGAGCCACCATGGACACCCCATTAAAATTAGGACAACAGTAAATGGAAAAAAAATCTAATATTGCTTCATGGACTACCTTAAACCCTTGAACTGTGTATATCACAACAAACTGTGGAAAATTATTAGAAAGATGGGAATGCCAGACCACCTTACTGCCTCCTGAGAAACCTGTATGCAGGTCAGGAAGCAAAAGACAGAACTGGACATGGGACAACAGCCTGGTTCCAAATCAGGAAAGTACTTCAGGCAGTATCTTGTTACCCTGCTTATTTAACTTATATGCAGAGTATGTCTTGTGAAATGCTGGGCTGCATGAAGAACAAACTGGAACCAAGATGGGGAAGAATCAATAGCCTCAGATTTGCAGATGACACCACTCTTATGGCAGAACGTGAGGAACTAAAGAGCCTTTTGGAGGAAGTGAAAGAGGAGAGTGAAAAAGTTGGCCTAAAGCTCAAAATTCAGAAATCTAAGGCCATGGCATTCTGTCCCATCACTTCATGACAAATAGATGGGGAATCAATGGAAATAGTAAAAGACTTTATTTTAGGGGGCTCCAAGATCACTGAAGATGGTGACTATATCTGCAGTGAGATTAAAAGACCCTTGATGAGATTAAAAGAACCTTGCTCCTTAGAAGAAAAGCTATGACCAACCTCAACAGCATATTAAAAAGCAGAGACATTACTTTGACAAGAAAACTCCATCTAGTCAATGCTATGGTTTTTCCAATAGTTATGTACAGATGTGAGAGTTGGAACATAAAGAAAGCTGAGCACCAAATAATTGATTATTTTAAACTGTGATATTGGAGAAGACTCTTGAGAGTCCTTTGGATGGAAAGGAGAACAAACCAGCCAATCCTAAAAAAAATTAGTCCTGAATATTCATTGAAAGGACTGATGCTGAAACTGAAACTACAATACTTTGGCCACCTGATGCAAAGAACGGACTCTTTGGAAAAGACCCTGATTCTGGGCAAGATTGAAGGCAAGAGAAGAAAGGGATGACAGAGGATGAGGTGGTAGAATGGCATCACAGACTTGATGGGCATGAGTTTGAGCAAACTTCAGGAGTTGGTGATGGACAGGGAAACCTGGAGTGCTGCAGTCCATTGGATCACAAAGAATCAGACATGACTGAGTGGTTGAACTGAACATAACTGATGCAGAGCACATCGTGTGAAATGACACACAAGCTGGAATCAAGATTGTGGGGAGAAATATAAATAACCTCAGATATGCAGAAGATATCACTCTGATAGCAGAAAGTGAACAGGAATGAAAGAGCCTCTTAATGAAGGTGAAAGAGAGTGAAAAAGCTGGCTTAAAGCTCAGCATTCAAAAAGCAAAGATCATGGGATCCTTTTCCATCACTTCATGACAAACAGATGGGGAAACCTTTGAAACTGTGACAGACTGTATTTTCTCAGACTCTAAAATCACTGTGGATGGTGACTGCAGCCATGAAATTAAAAGATGCTTGATCCTTTTAGGAAAAGCTATGACAAACTTAAACAGTGTATTAAAAAGCAGAGACATAATTTTGCCTACAAAGGTCAGTACACTCAAAAGTATGTTTTTTCCAGTAGTCATGTGTGGATGTGAGAGCTGAACAACAACAACAAAAAAAGGCTGAACGATCAATGAAAATTGATGGCCTTGAACTGTCGTGCTGCAGAAGACTCTTGAGAGTCCCTTGGACTAGTAAGGAAATCCAACCAGTCAATCCTAAAAGAAATCATCCCTGATTATTCATTGGAAGGACTGATGCTGAAGCTGAAGCTCCAACACTTCGGCCACCTGATGTGAAGAGCCTACTCACTGGAAAAGACCCTGATGTGGGGAAAGATCTAAGGCAAGAGGAGAAAGGGATGACAGAGGATGGGGGTGGTTAGATGGCATCACTGACTCAGTGGACGTGAGTTTCAGAGAACTCTGGGTGATGATGAAGAACAGGGAAGCCTGGCTTGCTGCAGTCCATGAGGTCAAAAAGAGCTGGACACAACACCACCAACAAATAAAGAAATAACAGCGTGGATGCCTAAATCAGACAAACGCACACAGTTTAAGCAGAATTTAGAATTTGAAAGGAGGACAAGAAAATGATAATAAAAACCTAATTTAAAAAAAGCCTAAAACAGAGGGTGGAATGAAAACTTTCCAGTCTTCAAATTAAAATTCTTATTGCGAGAGTTAACAAATCTAAATTGAACAAAAAATCATATATATATATATATATATATATAAGTATGTAAAA